>PQFF01000103.1:0-17550 GCA_003547095.1 Diversispora epigaea | reverse complement strand
GATCATCATCATCATCATCAAAAAATAAAAGAAGAAAGCATGATCACGAAACATCAAAGAAAAAAAAAAAAAATAAAAAAAGCCGAAGAAAATGAACAATTTTATAATAATAGTAATAATAATAATGGTAATAATAGTAGTATATTTTAGGACATTTGAACATTTTAAATTTTCTATATTTTTATTATAATAGTATATTTTTAGAACATTTTAAATTTCATACATTTATTATATGCAATAATAATTATATTAATAAAAATAAATGGTTATCAGGTATATTATATATATATTATATAAAATTTGTGCAGTAATAAATAAAGCTATTAATTTGTACTATTTATTTGAAAAAAGCATTCGAATACAGTAGAACTACTACACTTATTGGGTACCTGACAGATATAATAAATAAAAGTATCGGAAGACCCGATAGGTATAATAAAAAATATTAGACACCTATCAGAGGGGAGAATATATCATTGATAGGTCCCCGATATTGAATAAAAAAATCAGGTACCCGATTGATATTAAAAAAAATAGCTGAAAAATAGATGTCCGATATGTGTAGTATATGTGACCGATAAGTCCCTGATATTGAATAAAAAAAATCGGGTATCCGATTGATATAAAAAAATAGCTGAAAAATAGGTGTCCGATATGTGTAGTATATGTGACTGATAAGTCCCCGATAAGTGTTCGATATTAGGGAATAAGACGGCACTTATCAGGTACCCGATATATGTCAAAAAATGTATATCGGACACCTATCAGGCACCAAGATAGGTACCCGATAGGTGTCCGATATGCCAGATTTTGACCAGTGAATATTCCTTCCTGGTCAAGGCAATAATATATTGGACTCTCTCTTCTATTCCTTGTGTAGTAGGGTTGTTTATAAGGTGGCTTATTCGTGGAGGTGACCTAAGTAAAATCGACAATGTACGATTTCAGTGATTTGGTGATGTACGATGCTGTCTCGGGGTGTTAAGTGACTTTTTCTGGTAAAGTTATTCGTTGTCTCTGCTGTTGTAATTCCTCGTGTTGTTGTCTTCTTTCCTCAATTTCTCTTATTAAACGTGGTCTTCCTTGTTCTTCTTGAAATCCGTTTCCAAGTATTCCCGGTCTTTCGAAATCGGCTAATTATGCTTCGCGATTTCGTCGTATAGCTGCTGTGGTAAGTAGTGTTATCTTTTCTTTCCCTCTTTTCTTGTTGTCTCTCTTCTTTTCTGTGTTCCTCTTTGTTTTAACTTTTCTTGGGCTGTTCTACTTTTTCTTGCTTTTCTTGTGCCGGCTTATTCTACTCGAAATCGGCGATTTCGACTTGTTCTCCGTTCTCCTGTTTTTTTTTTGGAGTTGTTGTTCGGTATTCTTCTGGGTCTTCGGTATGGAGGTGTTGGTGTTCTTTCTTGGCTTTCCGCGGTTGCAAGCGGCGGGTTTTCCTCTTGTCCTTGTTCTTGATTGTTGTTGTTTTTATCCGGGTTAAAAAGGTTCCGGATATAATTCCTAAACTATTCTATTTATTCGTTCCTCTTTGCGGTTCCTCGGCGACCACAAATAATTAAATAACTAAGTTTTTAATAAGTTAAAAAAAAAAATAAATTAACAATAAAAATTAAATAATTAAAAATTAAATAAATTTAAATACTAATTTAAATAAAAATAATAATTTAATAAATTAAACGGAAATAATTTAAATAAATTAAAAATAAATAAACGAATTAATTTAAACATAAATTAAAACAAAATAAACTAAATTAAAATAAATATTTTTATTATTTTTAGAAATTCACTTCGGGTTTGATAAGGGTGGGGTTGAGGTGGTCGAGAATAAGGATAAAATAATCGAATTTCTCTTAAATTAATTAAATAAAAATAAATTTTTAATTTTGACGTTTTATATGTCACGGGTGTTATAAGAGAGAAATATTTAAATAAAAGACTAAGAGATAACTTAAAATAATAAAATCTATCACAAGAAAGTTCGTGGGCGGAGAAAAAAAAATAAAATAAAATAAATGAATTCTCAACGAATTCGTCCGTCGTTTATTCGTTACAGCTTTTGACTATGAAACTACAATACAGGGTGTGATGACCTAATAATTAATCGGGATGTGATAATTAAACGTCTGCTGCTACCAAATGTAAGAGTTCGACCGAAACTCTTATTTTGTTAAGGGTGTGTGTGTGTGTTGAGTTAATTCTATAACTCCACTTCAATGAAGAAGCTAAATGTGTGTGTATAAAATGTAAATGTAATGAGTTATAAAACTCCAACTTCAACTAGAAGTCAATGTGTAATACTTGAGCAAAAGCTCCACTTCAATACGAAGCAATAAATGTAATTATTAAATTATATGAGCAAGAACTTCTCTGTCCTTCGCTGCTCTTTATTATTACAAGTTTTATCTTTTTATATAAAATTACATATTCGTATGGTAGTACATAATTAATAATAAATGAATTTACATAATTGGAAATAATCTTAAACCTTAAAACCAAAATCTAGATTGGTAAAAATCATGTGATAAGATAATATAAGTATATAATATAATATAATATAAATATAATAAAATAGAAATAAAAATAGAATATATACGAAAATAAAAATANATGTAAGAGTTCGACCGAAACTCTTATTTTGTTAAGGGTGTGTGTGTGTGTTGAGTTAATTCTATAACTCCACTTCAATGAAGAAGCTAAATGTGTGTGTATAAAATGTAAATGTAATGAGTTATAAAACTCCAACTTCAACTAGAAGTCAATGTGTAATACTTGAGCAAAAGCTCCACTTCAATACGAAGCAATAAATGTAATTATTAAATTATATGAGCAAGAACTTCTCTGTCCTTCGCTGCTCTTTATTATTACAAGTTTTATCTTTTTATATAAAATTACATATTCGTATGGTAGTACATAATTAATAATAAATGAATTTACATAATTGGAAATAATCTTAAACCTTAAAACCAAAATCTAGATTGGTAAAAATCATGTGATAAGATAATATAAGTATATAATATAATATAATATAAATATAATAAAATAGAAATAAAAATAGAATATATACGAAAATAAAAATAATAAAAATAATAAGAATAGAATAATATCAAAATAAAAATAGAACTGTTACAGACGTGAAGCTGAAGCCGAAGAAGGGCGTTGTTACCGGAGAGAATTACCACGGTCAAAATATACTAAAACACATGACCATAATATTAATTAATCATGTATTCTAACAGAAATTATTATATAACAACAGAAATATTAATATCAATATAATAGTCTTATTAGTAATATTTAATAATAATTAGTAACGATTAGCAATATTTATTAATATGTATTTTAACAAGTCAAATAGTTTAGTTACACAAATTATAGTAACATAAGTCACATGTTCACGTGATATGGTTACACAAATATTATATAATTATTAACATTTACCATTAATTAGTATTACTTAGTATTAATTATTATTACATATTATTCATTAGTATTAATTATTAGTATAACATATATTCTATATTTAGCAAGTTATATGGTAGATATATTAGCCAATAGTATTCGTGCACAGTAAGGCACAGTAAGGCACAGTAAGGCACAGTAATGGCACAGTAATATGTTTGCCTATATAAACCCTCCGTATTCGACTTGATTTCAACAGCTTTTGGTTGTAGAATTTTGTAAGAAATGAAAATTATCTTATAATAAAAATTTTATCAATTAAAACTCCAAGAAATAACTTGTAAACATTAACCTGTAAATAAAAATGCTAAAATATTTATTTAATAAATTACTTTATTAAATAAACCCTGGAATCTTGGAATAAATAATTTAATATTATAATTAATTAATGAAAAGATTATTGATGTTATGAGATTTATTGCTTAATTGCTTAATTGTATAACATTATAATTCTTGAGTTAATAATAATAATATAACCTGGAACTCTTGGATAATATTGTGGAAATACAGGAGAAGTCAAAATATTACGTCGAATGTAAATGGAGAATATTATTATCTTAAGGATAATAAATCCTGTATTAATAATAATAACGATAACGAAACATTAGAGAGAAGTTAGGATACCGGATGAAGATCTTGTAAATAAAGGAATTTAATGATAACTTAATGAAATAATGAACTGATAAATGGAGAGGAATAATCAAATAACGAATAAAGGATACTTGGATATAAAATCATGAAATAATCGATAAATAATCAACGAAAGGTCTGATTCCCTTTCTAAAATAACTGAATCGGTGGTGCCTTCTAATCAACAGTCTTGTACCTATCGGGGAAGGACTATAAACTCCTAAAAGAATCGTTAAGTCACTCTTAGAATTATGTCTTTACCAAAAGGCAGGTGACAGCGTAAAGCTGAAGCCAAAGAAGGGCGTAAAGCTAAAGCCGAAGAAGGGTGTAAAGCTAAAGCCAAAGAAGGGCGTGAAGCTAAAGCCGAGAAAGGGCGCGAGAAAGAAGCGCATGAATATGAAAAGGTGCGCGAAGGGTTTTGTTTTTTTTTTTAAATAATTCGTTCAAATTGCTCATCTTAAATAATAAATAAATATTTTATAAAAATAAACAAAAAAAATAGTAATGTTACGGAAAATGCAAACAAAAAAATTGAAATAAATAGTAATGTTATGGAAACTAATAAAAATACGTGCAGTATTATTTGATTATATTCTAAAGTATGTAGATTCGAAAGAATATAGCATATAGTAACAACTAATACATACATACCTTATTACCAGATAATAAAATAAAATTTGTAACGTTATAGAAATAAAACAAAAAAAAAATGTCTGTCTAGAGTTGTTAAACTACAGTTTAAACTCAGTGTATTAATAATTTCATGTAAAGGTAATAGTAATGTTACAGAAAATGCAAGTAAAAAATAATAATATTACGGAAAAAGAAAAAAAAAATTGAAATAAAAAATACGTGCAATATTATATAACTACATCCTAAGTATGTATATTTGAGAGAATATAAAGAATATAGCATATAATAATAATAGAGCAAAGGCAAAAGACAGGAGACAAGGAGTATATCATTGTAAATAAAATAAAAAATACGTGCAATATTATATAACTACATCCTAAAGTATGTAGATTTGAAAAAATATAAAGAATATAGTATATAATAGTAATAAAGCAAAGGCAAAAGACAGGAGGTAAGGAGTATACCATTGTAAATAAACAAAATAAACAAAATATTTTTGTGTTACATATGTAATATTTTTGTGTTACATATGTAATACAAGATGGTAATATTTATTAAACTTACAAATTTATCATATATTTTTCTTGTATTACAAATTTTATTATATATTTTCCTTGTATTACAAATTTTATCATTTCTGTTTTAACACAGAAAATGTTGTATATATTCGAAAAAATCACATTTATTTTACAGATATAGTATTTTTTATAAAATATTCTTTTTATATCACAGAATGTAATATAGNTACAAAATAAAGAAAATAAAGAGAATTATTTATATATTTTCTTTAATACTCCATTTTTATAACAGGTAAAAAAAATTTTGATTTCTTTTTTAATTAAAAAAAATGTTGTATATATATTCGAAAAATCATATTTATTTTACAGATATAGTATTTGTAAGATATTCTTTTTATATCACGGAATGTAATATAGAAATTACAAAGAGAAACATTTAAAATTTTATTAATTACTGAGAAAACTAATAAAAATAAAAATACAGATTTGAAATATTGGAAAAGATATTTAAGTACCATAAAAGAGTACCATTGACAATTTTTAAATTAAAAATAAAGTTGAATAATTTCAATTCTCTTTAAAACAAAATATTAATTTTTTCGAAACAATTTGAACTTTTTTAATATTCTAATATAAACAATGTCTACAAGTTTTCAATGCCCACATTGCCCTCGTAATTTTACAACACAGAATGCATACTCTCAGCATGTTAATCGATGCATTAATACTGTTTATTTAAGTACAGAAGAATCTAGTGAGGATATTTCAGATATTGTCTCAAGTGTTAACGAAATGTCATTAGATGATGAAGATTTTAGTCGCATAAATGAATTTCAAATTATTCGAGAAGAAAACTCACAAGTTTTTTACCAATATGAAAGTGATCAGGATTATGCTGGTGATATTTCTTTTGGTGAAATATCACATTCAGGTAATATTCCAGAGGAATATGAAAACTTTGATGAAATTTTACCCGCAAGTTTATAAAGCAATGAAGAACCTGTATCACATTCAAGCAATATTCCGGAGGAATATGAAATTTTATCTGCAAGTTTATAAAGCAATAAAGAACCTGAAGTTGAAAACATTAAAGAATTTCCAAATGAAGCATATGCGGATTTGATGGCACTTGTTATAGAAAATAATCTTAATAACAAAGCTGGAAATGCAATTATAAAATTCTTTAACAAACATTCAGATTTATCTCAATTGTCACCTCTCCCAAAAAACATCGAAACTGGACGAAAGTTCTTTTTTTTTTTTTTTTATTAGACTCGCAAAAGCTTAAGATTAACGTGAGATACAAATTTAAAAGTTCCGAAAAACTAAAAACAAGTACATATACAGAAAATCTAATGACTAAATTAATATATTGCTATACTAATTACCGCCTGCCCAACTGCGACCAACATTAGAATAATGTTGGAAGATGCAAAACACCACACCTGTCGTAAAAATAAAAAACTATGAGGCCATAATTTTGTAATCCCACCCCTTCGACTCCTTACCGAGCAACATCGGTCTCCACATTTTATTGTTCAAAAATCATAAAAGTCAGCTGGATTGGGTAATTTTCTTTTATATTTTGTATTCTTTTTTTTGCATTGAACTGGTTTGTACTCGTCAAGTATGTCAAAATTAATATTGTGAAAGCTTGTAAAAAAAGTATCATTTAAATGTTTGAAAATATAAAATTTTCGAAGAATTTTTACGGTCTCCTTGGTTTCTGCGAGGGATTCAATTGGAACTTTGATGTTGTTTGGTAAAAAAGTCTTGATTTCTCTTATAACTGAGGCTAGACTTGGTAAAGGTTTTCTTTTAATAATCCAATGTGTAGAAATCCTGTCGAAATGATAATATTTTCTTAATTTTATAAGCTCTGGTATTAACTCTTTTTTTTGAATGGGGAATACGGTTCCAGCGGTTTTGTTGGCTATATTCATTTCACTTGGTAGATTAGTTTTGATCGTTATGGTTCCGTCTTGCAGAGTAAAAAAGCTTCTTGGGAGTCGTTTTCCAACAAAATATTTCTCTCGGAGGCGCCGTTTTGCTTGTCCAATATACACGTGTCTTTTACTAGAATTCTCGAATTGCGGAATTGGGAATAGCTTATCTAGGCCAAATTCTAATTTGTTATAATCTTCTAGGAGCGGAGGTTTCTTGATTTTATGTCTGGTGAAGGATATATATGCTGACGGAAGCCACCTTCCGAAAGTGTATGTGTCTCGTAAGATGCGCATAATGTGAGGTACTTCTGAACGAGATTTAATGGGGAGGAGTTTGCGTATATGATCATCCTTAATGTCCTGATATCGTTTAGGTAGTGATGACTTTCGCACTATCAGTTTGTTTTTTACACAATATTCTTTTAAAGCTTTAAAGACTTCAGATAGGTTAATTTGTTCTTTAGGTATTCTAAAAAAATAACATATATTTCGCAACGTCTTTTTATTTTGATAAATATTGAGAGGTGGTCCAGCCTTAGCAAAATAGTATTTTAAGGCTATTTCATATTTTACCAGATCATTAACCTGACGTCGTAGTATTGTAGACGGAATTTTTTGTTTCAGTTCTTTGTGAGCAGTATTATATTTGTTGATGTATTTTAGGTTTAAGGTTTCGAATTCTATTTGGTGATTCGGTTTGTTGTGTTTATTAAATGATGTAAAAAAACAGTATTTTGGTTGATGGTCTAAATTCCAAATCGAAGCAAGAGGCCACGTCCATGTTGGTCTATTATACCTGCCGCCCAAATTCAAAATCTAAATGCCGAAATCCCAAATGCCGAAATCCCAAATCCCAAATCCCAAATTATAATTAGTATTTTTTACCGAAATCCCAAATCCCAAATCCCAAATACTAGTAATTTGTGCATTTTGGCGTCCCAAATCCCAAATTATTTGGGATTTGGGCAACACGTATATGGTCTATCTAGTTTCACAAGGTTGATATTAGTTATCCACTCTATTAAGTTGTTATTAGATGACAAGGCTGAGTAAAATTCTTGGAGTTGTTGTTTTAAACCTGTATTTTCGTGACTTGAATGCGTGTAAGGTAACTCTTGATCCTTATCTGGGGTATGTAACCTTTGTGGTGGCACAGGTCTATTTATAGGCTGCGCCAATTTTAATTCAGTATGTGTAAGGGTTTGTGTAACCAATTTGCATTGTCGATCTCCATTGAATTCTCAACTGCCTCAGTATTTTTTTTCCCAAAATTAATTTCGTGATTGTCATTAGAAATCGTGGGTGGTGGTGAAAATGGTTCTAAGTAGTCGTAATTTGTATATTGTTTTCCTTTTGAGTCAGAACTCATTTCATAATCTTCATTAGGAATTGTAGGTGGTGGTGTAAACGGTTGTAAGTGTGTATTAGATGTATATTGTTTTTGTTTAGAACTTGATTCTCTGTAGTTTTCGTATTCTAAGCTTTCATAGTCAGAAATCTAGTTTGAGTTTGTGGAGGTTTCTTGGTCAGACATCTCCAGGTCTAAGTTTAAGGAAGTTTCTTGGTCGTATTCGTCTTCTGTATCAAGTAGGTCATTGGCAGATAAGTAATGTTCCTCTTTTCCTGTGTAGAGCGCGGAAGAAGTTGTCCAGTTATCTTGTTTACTGTTCTGGACTATGTGTTGAGGGATGGGTGGGTGGGCAATATTTAGTATGTGATAAGTTGCAGTTTGCGGTTCGGCATCCGGACGTATTATCTCTTTTCCCTTTTTCTTTTCTTCCTTTTCCTTTAGTTTTTTTCTTTTAATTTTCATTTTTCTTCCAGTGCTTTCATACTGTTTTTTTCTCTTTCGCTAGGTATTCTTGGTTTCATTTTTTTGTTTTTGCGTGTCATATTTATCTCTAGGTTAATAAAGTATGTCTATTAACCCAATGGTGTATGTAAAGGAAACTTAATAAACTCTTGTTAATGTTATATCGAGTAAAAAAAGAAATATAGTTTCTTCGTTATTTAGTGTTTTCGAATTTTCAGGAAAGAGTTGATCGGTCAAAAATTGGACGAAAGTTCATGGATAAAATGAATATTTCACAATTGTCATATTCTAAATATTGCGTACTTACTCATAATAGTCAAGATTACTTTGTTCATTATCGTCCCATTAAAAACTGTATTAAAAACCTTTTGTCAAATCTATACGTGTTGCCCAAATCCCAAATAATTTGAGATTTGGGACACCAAAATGCACAAATTACTAGTATTTGGAATTTGGGATTTGGGATTTCGGCAAAAGATACTAATTATAATTTGGGATTTGGGATTTGGGATTTCGGCATTTGGGATTTCAGCATTTGGATTTTGAATTTGGGCGGCAGGTATAGTCAAATCCAGATATATTAAAAAATTTGATGTTTAGATATAAAAATTCGAAGGTAAATACTTATATCGGAAATTTCTTAATAATTATATTAATAATTATATTAATAAACTGTTAGATCGAGGATGAAAAATCATATGGAGAACAAAATTCTGGAAATTGGTGGAAACAGGCAGAAAGATCAATTTCAAATCACGTAAATATTTTATCAATTATTCTCTATTCAGATGCAACTACTACTGATACATTAGGAAAGAGTTCATTATATCCTATATATGTATCTCTTGGAAATATTCTCACATGGAGAAGGAACAAAGAAGACGCGAAACAACTGTTAGGATATCTCCTAATTTTATCTGCTAAAAATGAAAAGGAAAAGAAATCTTCTGAATTTAAGGAATTGGCTCGCGAAACCTTTCATAATTCTATTAAATTTCTATTAGATCCATTATTCCAAGGTGATAGTGTTAATTTTAATATTGATGACAAAGATATTTGGTTTTTTCCGAGAATATCCATTATAATCTGTGATTGGCCGGAAGCCTGCACGTTTTCGTTAACTTATAAATCAGTCAATTCGAATTATCTTTGTCATTTTTGTTTAGTTCAAAGAGAAGATCTTATTGATATAAGAAAAGAAGTGATACTCCGTAACCATGTAAATATGAAAGAATATTTTGATAGTAATACAAGTAATTTGGCAGGTTTGGAACAGGTCAATAATTACTTTTGAAGCATCCCATAAGTTTGTTTATTTATATATTTAAATATTTATATATTTTAAGGGTATATTCTAACCTTATTTGTTTAAATTTAGAAATTTAAACATTTATGCAGCCACTGTACCTGATAGAATGCATCACTTAGATCTAGGTCTATTCAAATATCAAATAGAATTTACTATACATGTCGTCAAAACTAATTTGGCCTTGACTCAACTCTTAAAATTTCAATTTTTAATTGCGTCTGACTCAACTAATTGCGTCAGTTACTAGTAAAAATCAAAATTTGCTTTGACTCAACTCCAATTTTTCTCAATTTTAATTGCGTCTGACTCAATTCAATAGTTTTGACGACATGTATAGAATTTACTATGGAATTATTGAAGAAAAAAAATCATTGAATAAAGTAAACGAAAGAATTGCGGATATTCCAAGACATTCGCAATTAAAAGTATTTAAAAAAGAGATACAATTATCCCGATTAACTGCAAGCAAATATAGAAATATGATGAAGATCATGGTGTTTGTGGTCGATGATTTACAAATTGAAGATCTTTCGGAAGTCTATGTGAAATGGAATGAAATGTATTTACTGAGTAGATCAGAAAAATTTAAAGAAAGTGATTTGGAAAATTTTCAGGTAAAAATAATTATCTGGAGGATATTAGAAAGGTTGATATACATAAATAAAATATTAATTCGCGGTTTGCGTAACAACCAGTCAAATTTATTTTAGGAAAAAGGGCGATATTTCCGATTTACATAATAAAAGTGAAATTCATTGATTTTTCGAGATATATAAAAATCCGCAATCTACATATTAATCGATCTACTTTTTTTTTTTACTTTTTAATACTTTTTTAAACTAGTGTTTTATATATTTTTTTATAATTTTTAAAATGTGGAAAAGTTATAGCAAGTTGGATTCCAATGACTAATCTTGGTATTTATTCGGTTTAAAATTTTAATTTTTTTTTATTTTATAACGGCTATTTATTGTAAATTTAATATTATTTTATTAGTAAGATAATTATCCCTGATTAACATATTAAGATTTGTTCAGCTATTACACAAATTATGAAAAACAAATTAAAATTTTAAAACGAATAAATACCGAGATTAGTCATTGGAATCCAATTTGCTATAATTTTTCCACTTTTTAAAAATTATAAAAAAATATATAAAACACTAGTTTAAAAAATTATTAAAAAGTAAAAAAAAAAAGTAGATTGATTAATATGTAGATTGCGGATTTTTATATATCTCGAAAAATCAATGAATTTCACTTTTATTATGTAAATCGGAAATATCGCCCTTTTTCCTAAAGGGTTATTATAGGCATCTCTGGCCGGAGATATATAACATATATATCTCTGGCCTTTCAACCAATAAAAATGCATTAAAATACGTGATCATTATCTGCCATGTCGATTAGATCGCCGAACAATCACGTTGTCGCGTGGGTGACTTAGTTTATATTTAGTACGTGGTCAGATAAACAAAAGTTTCCCACGTCCATTCTTCGTCCTTCGGCCATACTTATTAATTTTAATTTTTTTTTCAGCCCACTATCGAGAAACTTTTATACTTGCGACAATTCTTTTGAAGGTAGCGAGATTAAAGCTATTCAATAAACAAAACGAAATTTCCATTGGTTTTAAAAATTAATAAACCAATATCTGTTAGTAGCTGGCGATGATTATATCAAGTATAGAACAAGATATAGACCTACAAGAACGAAACATTGATGGTGAGTTGTTACTTCGTACAATTTGTTTTCTACTTGTTTTCTACTTTACAAAGATTTTTTCTAATATTCAATCTGACCATCCATGCACAAAATTATGAAGAACCAGGAAATTCAGCTTGGTCAGGCCTATTCCTCCCTTGAAGCATTTAAATATGTCGCAGACCAATATGCTGGAATGAACGGGTTCAACGTGATTTTTTATAAGGGCAATAATTAAGTTTTCACTTGTGATCGCTATGGTGAATTCAAACCTAAGCCAACATACAAACTACGAAACAATTAATAGTGTGTTATAAATAGCAAAGTTTATACATTATATTTCTATCCTTAAAATTTTAACTTTATACTCCTGATTATACATCATAAATCCTTAAAAATTGATTAACTTTATACACTCCCGATCATATTATAAAGTTCTTTGTATTTGTATTTTAAAGAATGTAAAAATCGTATTTAATCAATAAAGTTTTATTATTACTTGTTATAAAGAATGTAAAAATCATATTTGATCAATAAAACTTTATTATTACGTGCTAATATCTAAAAAAAAATCATATACAACCAGCCTATTACACAATATTATAAATGACTATTTCTACTTTTCTAAATATTATTACGGGTACGTTTTTGTAATGACCTTTGACTAGTATTTTCGCTTTGGATCCTGGTAGGACTTTCTTCAGGATTCTTTTTTGGTCGACCTCGTTTCTTTTTTGTGGCGGCTTCAGGAATATTTTCTTTTTCACATCGGATCCTTCCTTTTTTTGGTCGTCTAACAGCCTTACTTTTAATAGGGTTGATTATTGCTGAATTTATTGATGCTGGAGATTGTGTTGTTAAAACAGTATCGCTAGAAACAGCATATAAAGTTTCTAAATACTTCTCAAGATACAACGTGAAATCTGCACACTTATCGGGATCTGTTGTAATCTTGCTTGCAATTTCTCCACATAGTCGGTTGATTCGCGTATATCGAATTCGAGAGGCACCTTCACTTGATGATTCATTTGATGTTGGAATTATTGTAATTTGTGATCTTGGGCTGTAAAAATTGACATAATCCTTAGCAAGCTCCAGATCGGGAGGATCTTTTTGCCAGCGTTTTGGAAAATGAATAGGATCGAGTTGATCAAGAGAAAGACGAACTGCAACAGCAAGAGAATGACGACAAACTATTCCAGCAAATTCGAGATTACGGCAGCAACAACTAAGTATATGATCATTATAATACACCCAACGAATAACGCCTGGTCGCTCATAACGTGATAATTTGAACCGACGCATTTCTTCATCATTTGTCGTTTCTTCACATGCATACGCATCTTTAGCACTCCATTCAGCCGAAAATTTCTTCCAAGTATATTGGGTCAGACAACCAGCAGCTTGATTTTCAATAGGATTTTGAAAAGTCTGACAGATCGGATAAACAAGTTCTTTATATGTAGCAACGTGTTCAGCTTCTTCTCGAAGATCAAGTGCCCGTTCAAAAGCTGCTAAAAACTCTGTAAGCGTGGTTTTGCTATCAACAAAATTCTTTAACAACCTATTCATAGATTCGCCCCTTTGTGTTGATGACATGTCAGCAAAAAAAAAATCTTTCAGATATGCTGGAGCCCATCGTTCGCGCCATTGATTAAGGACGTTAAGATACGATCTCGCTTTCGTATAGTTGACATTTTCCATAATACAATTCCATTGTTCTTCAAACTCATCTTTATCTATATAATGATTAAGGCACTTGATGAGATCTGAATGAAACGCGGTATAATTTAATCCAAGTTTAGAAGTCATATTAGACTTGATATTCTTAAGCATGTGCCATATACAAAGACCATGCTTAGTGCCATGTTTATCTGTCATTACAGAACGAATGGCATCACTCATCGCAAGATCATTATCTGTGAGTATTGTTTTAGGTGCAGAAAAAAAAATACGGAGAAAAGATTCGAAAAGCCATTCAAAGCTTGAACAGGTTTCATCTCGAAGCAAAGCACCAGCCACGCAGTAAGAAAGACCATTATTGGTAACACCCGTAAATACTCCAAAGGGCATCGAAAAATAATTACATTTGTATGTATTATCATACACGATAGTATCATGAAAACGCATATATTTCCGTTTTTGTGATGGATACGCCCAAATAACATGCTTTAAACGATTTTCACGATCCAACTCGAATTCGTAAGAAAACTCTGGATCTTCACTGCATTTTTGTTGAAGGAGGGAGAGAAAATCATGTGCTTGAAATTCATTACGTGCTATGCGATCAGTACTAATTAAATTGTACACATCTTTGATCATCCATTTTTTCGCAATTGGTCCATACTTTATTACAAGCAGAGACTGTATTTGTGATGTCGAAATGCCTGCTTTTTTTGCAAGAAAAATTTCTTCCCGAATATCTGCTGGTATTTCACGATTAGAGGGAAAAATTCGCATAAGTTGGGCTGGAATAAGGGAGTGGTTATGATGGAGTATAGCTTGTGAAATATAATATTTTTCATCATCCGAATTATAATTGAGTCGAATTAGCCATGGACAGTTACACTTTTTTGATACCGTATTTCGGCTCTTTTTGTTGGGATCCTTAGGCTTAGGTTTGAATTCACCATAGCGATCACAAGTGAAAACTTGAGTGTAGCGCACACCGTCACTACGGTTATTGCCCTTATAAAAAATCACATTGAACCCGTTCATTCCAGCATATTGGTCCGCGACATATTTAAATGCTTCAAGGGAGGAATAGGCCTGACCAAGCTGAATTTCCTGGTTCTTCATAATTTTGTGCATGGATGGTCAGATTGAATATTAGAAAAAATCTTTGTAAAGTAGAAAACAAGTAGAAAACAAATTGTACGAAGTAACAACTCACCATCAATGTTTCGTTCTTGTAGGTCTATATCTTGTTCTATACTTGATATAATCATCGCCAGCTACTAACAGATATTGGTTTATTAATTTTTAAAACCAATGGAAATTTCGTTTTGTTTATTGAATAGCTTTAATCTCGCTACCTTCAAAAGAATTGTCGCAAGTATAAAAGTTTCTCGATAGTGGGCTGAAAAAAAAATTAAAATTAATAAGTATGGCCGAAGGACGAAGAATGGACGTGGGAAACTTTTGTTTATCTGCGCACGTACTAAATATAAACTAAGTCACCCACGCGACAACGTGATTGTTCGGCGATCTAATCGACATGGCAGATNCTATTCAATAAACAAAACGAAATTTCCATTGGTTTTAAAAATTAATAAACCAATATCTGTTAGTAGCTGGCGATGATTATATCAAGTATAGAACAAGATATAGACCTACAAGAACGAAACATTGATGGTGAGTTGTTACTTCGTACAATTTGTTTTCTACTTGTTTTCTACTTTACAAAGATTTTTTCTAATATTCAATCTGACCATCCATGCACAAAATTATGAAGAACCAGGAAATGAAAAAATTTCCAACAATGAAGAACCAGAAAATTCTTTTTTTCAGCATGGTCAGGCCTATTCCTCCCTTGAAGCATTTAAATATGTCGCGGACCAATATGCTGGAATGAACGGGTTCAATGTGATTTTTTATAAGGGCAATAACCGTAGTGACGGTGTGCGCTACACTCAAGTTTTCACTTGTGATCGCTATGGTGAATTCAAACCTAAGCCAACATACAAACTACGAAACAATTAATAGTGTGTTATAAATAGCAAAGTTTATACATTATATTTCTATCCTTAAAATTTTAACTTTATACTCCTGATTATACATCATAAATCCTTAAAAATTGATTAACTTTATACACTCCCGATCATATTATAAAGTTCTTTGTATTTGTATTTTAAAGAATGTAAAAATCGTATTTAATCAATAAAGTTTTATTATTACTTGTTATAAAGAATGTAAAAATCATATTTGATCAATAAAACTTTATTATTACGTGCTAATATCTAAAAAAAAATCATATACAACCAGCCTATTACACAATATTATAAATGACTATTTCTACTTTTCTAAATATTATTACGGGTACGTTTTTGTAATGACCTTTGACTAGTATTTTCGCTTTGGATCCTGGTAGGACTTTCTTCAGGATTCTTTTTTGGTCGACCTCGTTTCTTTTTTGTGGCGGCTTCAGGAATATTTTCTTTTTCACATCGGATCCTTCCTTTTTTTGGTCGTCTAACAGCCTTACTTTTAATAGGGTTGATTATTGCTGAATTTATTGATGCTGGAGATTGTGTTGTTAAAACAGTATCGCTAGAAACAGCATATAAAGTTTCTAAATACTTCTCAAGATACAACGTGAAATCTGCACACTTATCGGGATCTGTTGTAATCTTGCTTGCAATTTCTCCACATAGTCGGTTGATTCGCGTATATCGAATTCGAGAGGCACCTTCACTTGATGATTCATTTGATGTTGGAATTATTGTAATTTGTGATCTTGGGCTGTAAAAATTGACATAATCCTTAGCAAGCTCCAGATCGGGAGGATCTTTTTGCCAGCGTTTTGGAAAATGAATAGGATCGAGTTGATCAAGAGAAAGACGAACTGCAACAGCAAGAGAATGACGACAAACTATTCCAGCAAATTCGAGATTACGGCAGCAACAACTAAGTATATGATCATTATAATACACCCAACGAATAACGCCTGGTCGCTCATAACGTGATAATTTGAACCGACGCATTTCTTCATCATTTGTCGTTTCTTCACATGCATACGCATCTTTAGCACTCCATTCAGCCGAAAATTTCTTCCAAGTATATTGGGTCAGACAACCAGCAGCTTGATTTTCAATAGGATTTTGAAAAGTCTGACAGATCGGATAAACAAGTTCTTTATATGTAGCAACGTGTTCAGCTTCTTCTCGAAGATCAAGTGCCCGTTCAAAAGCTGCTAAAAACTCTGTAAGCGTGGTTTTGCTATCAACAAAATTCTTTAACAACCTATTCATAGATTCGCCCCTTTGTGTTGATGACATGTCAGCAAAAAAAAAATCTTTCAGATATGCTGGAGCCCATCGTTCGCGCCATTGATTAAGGACGTTAAGATACGATCTCGCTTTCGTATAGTTGACATTTTCCATAATACAATTCCATTGTTCTTCAAACTCATCTTTATCTATATAATGATTAAGGCACTTGATGAGATCTGAATGAAACGCGGTATAATTTAATCCAAGTTTAGAAGTCATATTAGACTTGATATTCTTAAGCATGTGCCATATACAAAGACCATGCTTAGTGCCATGTTTATCTGTCATTACAGAACGAATGGCATCACTCATCGCAAGATCATTATCTGTGAGTATTGTTTTAGGTGCAGAAAAAAAAATACGGAGAAAAGATTCGAAAAGCCATTCAAAGCTTGAACAGGTTTCATCTCGAAGCAAAGCACCAGCCACGCAGTAAGAAAGACCATTATTGGTAACACCCGTAAATACTCCAAAGGGCATCGAAAAATAATTACATTTGTATGTATTATCATACACGATAGTATCATGAAAACGCATATATTTCCGTT
>PQFF01000009.1:244253-274287 GCA_003547095.1 Diversispora epigaea | reverse complement strand
ACCGAAGAAGAAGCTAGTGCAGTGAACCCATTAGTCGAATCATTTTTAAGACATGAAGTCAATAGATATCAGAAAAAATTAAAATACCAACGCAAAAGTTTGCCTTTATTTAAAAACTTCTTATATGATACAAATATGCCCGATCAAGAAACGCAAACCCAAGATACTAACCCAATTTGTGATCATGAGAAAGAAATTAATTATCGCGTTAAAAAAGAGTTAGATAGTTTATCCCTACAATTGCTTGAATTCAACGAAAAAACTTTTGACCCTTTTATACAAGAAATCACTAAACAGCTTGAGGAGCGGGTTAATGCTAATAATAAATTGCACAGTGAAATCGATCAACAGAAATTAAAATTGCAAAAAGCGGAAAAATTACTTGCAAGTCTGAAGTCCCAATCTATTCATCCAATTTCAGAGGGGAATCCCAGCCAAGACGTACACTTAAAGGATCGTCTACTGCTTTAGTAAAATCGAATACTACAAAATCTCGATCTCGCAAATATTTATCAATAATCTTAGATGCTTTTTTTTTCTGTATATAAATAACTCCCAAAATTAAATAGATCCATTAATAAGTATAGTCATAATCTCTCGATACTAGTAGCGTATTGTGACAACTCCCACAGACCATCCAAGGATATTCAAGATTCAAAGATGCTGATTGATTATAGTTCTTTTTCCCATGAGCGGTGATTCGATAATTCGGGTATTTTTTCATCAAATCTCCTATACTCTCATTCTCATTCTTTGCCACATAGGCTTTATGAATGCCATCTACCATAACTTTTATCGCATTCTTATCATATGTATTAGAAGGCTCCAGTTCAAGAGTAATGATATCTGGTTTCTTAAACTTATGGCCACCACGAAATCTCATCCCTACAACCATAAAGGAATTAGTAACAATGCGATCTGTATACAATAGTGGTGATAATTCCTTACAACTATAACAAATAGGTGTTTTAGCACTAACTCCGTTATTAGACATGATTAAAAACTATTATATTTTTGTATACGAATAATATTCAAGTTCAAATAGATAATCCTATTACCTGTTCCACATATCCCGCAACTGACCACTTTTTTTATTGCGGAGCAATGGCTCTTCGAGCCTACCTATACCCATTTCGCGTCTCAATATCACAAACCACATAACAGCAATAATCAATAAGGTAAGTAACATATATGCAGATAGTGGTGACATTAAACTACTTGCCATAATAGGAAGAGGTAGAGCCTCGAGACTAGATCTCATCGCTCCTATCCCTTCTATTGGAATCTGAGGATGTGATTCAATCAAAGAGGGAGTATTATGTGTATTGATACTAGTTTCGCTATTTTCCCGTTGTGCAAGATATGAAGTCACACTCTTGGGTATACTTAATGGCATATCAGAACTTATATGTATATCATCTGGGGATGTATCAGTCTTTGAAAACTCGGGTGTAGAGCTAACTACTTTTTCATGAACTGATATGGGAGTATCAACTTTTGGCAATTCGGATACATAATTAATATCGATTTTATTCTCTTCCATATTTTTTTTTACGTACAAATATTGACTGAGATCATTATCCGCAGAAATATTACTAGACTTCGATATGGAACTTTGTTCCTCGCTCTGCGTATTTTTTTCCTCATCCCCACCAACCATGGGTTTCGATATAACCTCCGATTTTAGACGCTCCAGCTCGTTAACTTTCGACACTAATTTATTCTTTATATTTTCTAATTCTGATATTTTAGATTTGAGAGACAAGTTCTCGGATTCTTTTTTCGATAAGTCTTCCTGAATCGTCAATGTATCTTTTTGAGCTAAAGCTAGTTTATTTCCCACTAACTCATTCATAGACTGGAGAGATTCTATTTTTCTTAATTGAGTAACACCCTTGGCTTCATACTCAGCAATTGAAATCTGTGATCGGTTAATCTGAGATGATAAAATATCTAACTCTGAGCTCAATCGCTTAATCTCATCTATAAGTTGATAGGCATACTTGGTAAGTTCTTCTTTATCTTTACTGGTTTGATTTAGATCACGTTGCAAATGTGCTTTATCCTGTTTGCTATTTTTANATGTATCTTTTTGAGCTAAAGCTAGTTTATTTCCCACTAACTCATTCATAGACTGGAGAGATTCTATTTTTCTTAATTGAGTAACACCCTTGGCTTCATACTCAGCAATTGAAATCTGTGATCGGTTAATCTGAGATGATAAAATATCTAACTCTGAGCTCAATCGCTTAATCTCATCTATAAGTTGATAGGCATACTTGGTAAGTTCTTCTTTATCTTTACTGGTTTGATTTAGATCACGTTGCAAATGTGCTTTATCCTGTTTGCTATTTTTAATAAACTTTTTATGCATTTTCTGATAGTTTTTAAAATCATCAATAAGTTCAGAATTAGACTTACAACTATCACGTAAAGCTTCTTCAAGCTCCATCTCCCTAGTACTTCCAAGACGATATCCTTTTGATTTAATATCTCGCAATGTGTGCACGTTATCCATATATGTATAACCAAAATATAATAAATTTCGTAATAATTGTGTATAAATAATCTAAAACTAATATATCCAATGAAATACCTATTTTGGAGAAATAACACTCTCTGCCCATATCAACACATGTATCAATAAGAATCAATAGGTATCAGATATCAATAGGTATCAATAGGTATCAATAGGTATCAATAGGTATTAATTATCAGATATCAATAGGTATCAATAGGTATCAATAGGTATTAATTATCAGATATCAATAGGTATCAATAGGTATTAATAGGTATTAATAGGCATCAATACAATATCAATAGGTATCAATAAAATATCAATACTCATAAAGCATCAATACGTATCAATGCATTTTGAAAAATTATTGAAACTTNCAATGCGACTCATTTATCTGAATCTGATATTATAGAAATTAGAGAATCAAGGGGGGTGGTACCAAACGCATCGAAAAAAATGGCAAAAAAATTTCATATTGGTGCTCGTCGTGTTTATGAAATATGGGAGCACAATGAACGTTTACAACAAGATCTTAATTTCCCACCACCTTCTGATGATGCAGAGCATCGAACCTTTGGTTCTTCTGATGACTCTTCAATTATTGAGACACCAATTAAAAAAATAAAATCCAAGCATGTTCGTATTTTGGATCAACCTTCTATTAACAAAAATTTAACCGGAAAGTTAAATGGAATGTCATTAGAAACCATACTACCTGAAACTCCACAAGAAACTGGAGGTATTTTAGAACTCCATAAAAGAATACAAAAAGAGGAGAAAAAATTTAGAGCAGTTGCTCGTGCTGATATAGCTAAACAATCTACTCCAAAAGTATAGAATTGATTTCTGTTTCATACTGATTGCGCAAATTATTATAATATCCAATAAATTCTGAATTGGTTTGAATACTAGTAAATAGTGCTTTTTCAAGTTCTTTTATATGGATAGTCATACTTTCACAATTTACGCATTTTTTTTTACCTCCGACGCCTGTAATTTTTCTGTATTAAATGCATTGCGTGATTCTTTGCGAGTAGAAAGAGGAATTGTAATAGTCTTTCCATTGTGTGTTGCTATAAATTCCCCTTTTACTATAGGATCCCATCCGACACGATGTTGCCATTTGGTACCAAGTATCATTATAGATATATCATTCCCATTTCGATCTTTTTTTGTAGGGATTACAGATATTTCTTTTTCATAAACTGTTATAGAATCGTTTCCACTATCTATAGATATAGGGATATTATATGACGTACCAATAGACTGGGAATCTCCAACCGCACCTGTAAGTTTGTGAACATTTTTCGTATCTATTTTTATCCCTAAATATCCAGGAATGTTATCTGTAAACAATGAATCATCTGCACCGGTATCTAGAATTGCGTGAGGTATTATTAAGTCACCTATTCTACATGAAATCGTTACCACATCATTCGGTTCTTTTATATCGAGAAAATCAATCTCAAAAGGGTTAGGCCAATTTTGCCTTATTTGTGCTCCCTGGTATACTTTAATGGCATGATTTAATGTAATGGAATTGTCAAGTTTTTCCGGTTGAGATATAAGCTCATAATCGTGATTCGTTTCTTTGTGACTCGAAGGGTTTGGAGACTGGTCCTTAATAATTTCAATAAGTGATTGGAAAATAGTTAGATATTTTTTCGCAATAATCTCCCATACCTTATTTCGTTCCTTGACTGTACTTTTCGCCATAATATGAATCGAATTGGTCCTTCATCTTTATAAATAGATTATTAAGAAATACACGAGCTTCAATGAGAATCTCCTTAGGACAATGGGGTACTAATTCGGATATCATATATTTAAGAGATTCAAGAAATACTTCCTGTTCCAAAGTAATGATCGATTTTTTCTTAGTAGAAGGCTTCTTCTTTACAGGAATCCGACTTTTTTTTTTACATTGAAACAGGATTGCGATTCATTATCAGAGATGCTTTCTTCTTCCTCCTCCTCTTCGTTTTCGACGTCGTCATCTTCCAATATCACCACCTCCTCATCATCTGAATTTTCTGGTTCGCTCTGATAAGTATAATTAACCTTCTTCGGTTTCTTACCGAGTTTAGGACACTTATTTTTTCTATGCCCAATTTTTCCGCAATTTGAGCATTTGTAAGTAACTTTAGTAGGCTTCTGTGGTTTCTTTGCCGGCTTATTTGTAGCATATACTTTTTTAGCACCCGAAGTACTAGCTCTAGTAATCACTCTGGTATTATCCTCTCTAACTTGACCAAAAGGCTCTTTTCTGAGATTATAATTTGCATGTCCTAATCTTGAGTATAACTCATCTTCGATAAAATTTGCTAAAGCATCCGGATTTCGAGATGCATTGTCTGAATATCCTAATCTTTCTGCAATACTATCTAAATGATCAAAAGACCTATTTTTGATTTCTTGGGGTTGCAGTTGATATGGGATGGGAGATGAATTAGTTGTAATAACGGATAAATTTCTATTTCCATTATATGTAAAAGTAGAAGGTTGACGCTTAAGCCAGATATTTTTTAGATCGGTAAAGAATGCATCTATATCCGCTGGGGCCGCATTTTCCATTCTTGAAAAGAGCTCATCTGGTAAGTGATTCCATAAGATTGCCAATGCATCGTCATTATCATTTGGTGTTTGCAATAATAAAAGTCGAATTCTTTCTTCATAAGTTTCTGGAATATCTGTAGGTAAGAATTTTTCTTGTGTTAATTTTGTTAAAGAAGCCTGCCTTGTTCCTAAAGTTAATTCATGGTATCTATACCTAAGCCAAGCTCTGAATCGAGCTGGAGTATCAATATTCGTACCAACAGGATGTTGTGCAGGAACTGGAGCATATTTACCAGACATTTTAGATTTTAAAATATTGGCTTTAACCGCATCATCGAATGCTCCCACACCTAAACCAGTGCCATATGAAAAAACTTGTATAACTTTATTAATATAATCATCTGGAGGTTCTTGACCTATATATTGTGTAATTTGAGCGAGTAATGGTGCCATTGATGTCATAACATCTTGTATACCTGCCATATTGATTGGATTTGCTAATGGGTTATTCTGTAATGCAAAAATTTGCTGATTCAAATTATTAATTATTTGTCGGGCTCCATGGGTTTTATTTTTCCACTTTTCATACCTGAGAATAATTCGATCTCGCCAAAACTCAATAAGAACCTTATCATTTTGTAAATTCCTACCATGACTCCGACAATTTTGTAATTCCCGAGCAATGTGTCGATTTCTATCTCTTTGATTTCTCCAAGCAGTCCTTGCTGTATTAAATTCCACATTTAAGATTTGAGCCTGCCTTAAATTGCGAGCTCGCCATGCAATATGAGTTAATCCTAAGATGCGCAATTTTTGATTTAACTTGTCATGTACTAACTCACTTTCTGTAATATCTTCATGTGCACCTTCTAAAGATTGACTCAAATGATAATTTTCTTCTCGGCATTCATCTAACCGGTCTTGGGCTTGTCCATATAATCTTGTTTTCTCATCCATTTCGGTTTGAATAGTTTCATTCTTATCGGTTAAGTCGTCAATTTGCTCTTTAAGAGTTTCATTTAATGTACCCAGTTCATTGGTTAACTCCTGCTGATTGAGATTTATATCCTTTAAATTTATAACTTCTTGTCTTAACTGAGTTACTTCGTTTTCAAAAGTATAGCACCCATTTTGGATTTGCGTTAATTTTAATTCTGTTTGGGTTTGAAGATTATCGATTTCATCCCTTAAAAGAGTATTATCACCTCTGGCTGAGTCGCCTAAAATTTTAATACAGTGCGGAACCTCTATAACCGGTCAAAAATTTTGCTATTTTTAAATGTATGTTACACCTGCCAAAAGAAGTAAATAAAAATTTTAACCGTTAATTTCGATAAATCATATCAAAAGCTACAGAAATTATCGGTTTTGATCAAAAAATTTTAAGATTTGCCGGTGTTACATAGATTTGAAATTTACACGTTTTACTATAAAAAATAAAAATTGCAAATAATAAATTTTGTGTGACTT
Source organism: Diversispora epigaea (assembly GCA_003547095.1). Lineage (NCBI taxonomy): Eukaryota > Fungi > Glomeromycota > Glomeromycetes > Diversisporales > Diversisporaceae > Diversispora > Diversispora epigaea. Next base: position 267,743 of record PQFF01000009.1, on the reverse strand, counting down.
TCTAAAAATATTACCATTTTGTAGTGTTTATGTTGCCCAATCATTTTAGCTTAGAAATGCATGTATAGATTATTATAAAAATTTTGAGTTGCATTATGTCTTCGTGCAAAAAATTAGCTGCAAAAAAGAGAGCAAAAAATCAAATTCGCAATGTAAATACAGGTCAATTTATAGAGCAATATTCAACAAGTGATGATGAATATACATTATCAAGTGATGGTTATTCAACAGATAGTTCATATGAAAGTTATTATGCCCAAAGAATATTAAAACTTGGGGATATAGTTTTTAATTTAACAGAGATTGATGAAAAAAAGAAAGCACCATATGTTGGAAATTCTACTGCAACGTATTATCGAAAATATGGACCATCTGGTACATTTACAAAAGCAGCTAAAGGTTCATTATCAATTAACCAATATTTTACAGCAAATATTACCAATAATTCACAAGAAGTTTCAATTGATGAAATAGAAACTAATACAGAATCAACAAATGATATATTGCAAGTGGAAAATTCTGAAAGTTTGCAAGAAGGAATAATGGATATTGATACTGAAGATATTTTACAATTAGAAGATTCTGAAAGTTCACAAGAAGAAGAAACAGATATTAATGATAATGATATTGAAAATATTTTTTCACAAAAAATAAAAGATTTAGAATTAATTCTTCAAGATAAAAACAAGTTTACTGTATATGAATATTTAAAGTATCGTTCAATTTATGAATTTTTAATTAATTGGAAAAAAAAATATATGTCTCGTGATGATGCTGCATTTAATGCTGCACAAAAAGTTTTTGATAAAGGGGTATATTGCGCAAGAACAATCAAAAAATGGACTAAATACTGGCTTGAAAATAAAACAATACCAATATCAATACAAGGTTGCCATCAAAAAACAAAATCATTCATTGATGATGAAGATATTATTAATGACAGTCTTACTTTTATTCGACAAAACAGTGGAAAAATAACACCAAAAAATTTTCAACAATTTATTAATTTAAAATTTCTTTCAAAAATAGAGGGGAAAAAATCAATTACATTAAAAACAGCTCGTATTTGGCTTAAAAAACTTGGATTAGTTTCACAATCTAAAAAAAAGGGTATTTATTTTGACGGTCATGAAAGAGATGATGTATTGAAATATCGTGAAAAATTTTTAAAAGAAATGAAAGAATTGGAACAATTTATGCCAACATTTATTGGAAATGAAATGACACAACTTAATCCAGAAATTCCTTCAAATCAAAAATTACATATATTTATCACACATGATGAATGTTTATTTTATGCAAATGATGATCGTCCGATAGTATGGGCACCAATTGGAGAACCTCCATTAAGAAAAAAAGGTCATGGCAAATCAATTATGGTTAGTGATTTTTTACTTGAAACAATTGGCAGATTAAAATTAACTCCTGAGCAATCCTTATTAAATCCAAATATACCAGTTGAAGCACGTAAATTTTTAAAACCTAGAAAAAATGAAGAAGGTTGGTGGACAGCAGAACATTTGATTGATCAAGTTATCAATTATGCAATTCCTATTTTTGAAACTATTTATCCAAATGCAATTGCTGTAATGGCATTTGATAATAGTACCAATCATGGTGCAATGCCAGAAGATGGTTTAAATGCTACAAAAATGAATGTTAATCCTGCAGGAAAACAGCCACGAATGCATTCAACATTTTTTGGAACAGACAATATATCACAATCAATGGTTTTTCCATCAGATCATCCACAATATCCAAATAAAGCTAAAGGTATGCAACAAATTCTAATAGAAAGAGGATTATGGAAAGAAGGATTAAAAGGTGAATGTAAATTATGTAAGGGAAAAGAAAAAAAAATAGATTCTCAAAGAATTGATTGTTGCATGCGTCGAATTTTATCATTACAACCAGATTTTATTTCTCAAAAATCTAGATTACAAATTGAAATAGAAAAAAGAGGTCATAAATGTATTTTTTATCCTAAATTCCACTGTGAACTGAATTTTATAGAAATGTATTGGGGTGCAGCAAAACATTACACTAGAGAACATTGTAATTATACTTGGGTAGGATTGCAAAGAATTGTTCCTGAGGCTTTGGATTCAGTTCCTTTAATTACAATTCGTCGTTTTGCACAAAAATCTTGGCGTTATATGGATATATATAGGAAGGGAATTACTGGTAAAATGGCAGAATTTGCAGCAAAAAAGTATAAATCTCATAGAAGAGTTCCTGATAACATTTACAATGAACTTGAATCAGTTATTATTAAATAAATAAATATTAGATCACTATTTCGATCATTTTGATTATTGCTAAATCTATTTTTTAATTGGTTTATATATAAAACACGTGATTTTTACTAACCAGGAAAATTGAGAATTTTTTTTTATTCCATAAATCGATTCTATTATATGAGAAGAGTCTAATTTTTCTTACCCCAGTTAAATCCAATCACTAGATCAAGTTTTATTTAAGATTTTATAGGTTCCTATTATAGAGGTTCCGCACTGTATTTGCTCTCATCTCTATTATTAAGTTGAAAACTGGTGTATTTGTTGATGGCAGGTGTGTCATATCTAATGCCATTGTTTCTCGAAGTTTTTGGATTCTATATCGAAGGGAAGATATTTCACTAGTCATTTCTATTAATTGCGACTCGNCCGAAGTTCAAGAATGGCTTGAGAGACAAGTTTTGCATCAAATTCATAAATCTCGTCCAAAATATATTCCTTGTGTAAGTTTTAACAATATTACTGTCCCATTCGAAGTTTTGCAAGCTGATATTGTTTATATGCCATATGATAAGGTAGGTAATATAACTTATATGTTTTGTCTTAATTGTATTGATATCGCATCTCGTTATAAAGGGGGTATAGCAATTGGAACTTCCCTTGATGTTTTAAATATGGATAAAGATGATTTTTCTTTGGAAGGGATTTTAACTTCAGCTGTAGTTGCCGAAGCTTTTGTAAATCTTATTAATAATCCTGATAATCGTTTCTCATGGAATAAGATGAAATTAGTAATGACTGATAAGGGTTCTGAATTTAAAGGAGATTTTGAGAAACTCTTAAAGAAACGTAAAATAAAAAATCAGAAAGCCAATTCCAAGAATACTATGGGATTTGTTGAAAGATCTAATCGAACTTTATGTGAAAAATTATTTAAGACCCAAGATGCCCAAGAATTAATATTACCTTTTCCTCAAAGATCGAGAGTTTGGAAAGTAAATCTTCCTATTGTATATGCATTATTAAATGATACTATAACCCGATTAATTGGAATGACACCTAATAAAGCTTGTAAAAAAAAGCATGTATATGCTATATCTTCCAAACCTCGAAATGGTCCTATGGGATTTGCCGAAAAAAGATTATCCTATAATGTGTCTGTAAGGTATTTACTTAAGCCAGGTGAATTGGAAGGTGGTAGAAGAAGAGCGACCGATTGTACATACTCTCCTCAAATATATCAAATTAAAGAAGCTCTAATACAAAAAAATCAACCAATACTTTACTGGTTACAAGATAGTAAAGGTAATGGTCCAAAGCGGTCTTTTGTAAGAGAGGAATTGATAATTGTACCTATAGATAGTGAATTACCTCCTCAGTGGATACTTAATCAATAATACCCACCACAGAGATTACTCAAGAGTTAAGGAAATCATCTGCCTCTTCTTCAATTTCTTCGTTAGTAGCAAAGTGGTCTTTGGCTAATTGATAATATAAATCATTAAGTTTTACTATCGCTTGAAGAATTTTTAATTCACTTCTATACCATTCCTGATATTGACTTTTCATTTCGATATATTTATCTTCGTTGGGGTATATTTTCTTTGCATTGGTTAAAATATAAGTATCTGGATCTTCAGCTTGGTGCAATTCCGTATATCGCTTTTTATAATTTTGCATGAATTTACTATCTTTTGGTTTTTTATAAGAGACGCCTGCTTTTACTATATCTACTATAGCTTTTTCGATATCTTGCCATGTAGGTTTGGTGGATTTGACCTCTGTGGTCTCAAAGAGACATTGCTTTACAATAGATACTTGATCGATATTTTGAGTAGTAGTTGACATTTGAATATGTATTATGTTTTGATTATCTAAAGTTTTGTATATAATACTTTATAAAATCTTTTCTTTAAATAAATAATTCAGTATAAAAATGATAGGTGAATATACTTGCCCGTTCTATCATAATTCTGGTAAAGTTTGTGGAAAAACCTGTATGCGTCCTGAGGGGTGTAGTTATCATTGGAAAGCTAAAATAAGAACACCTTGTATTGAATGTGGTAAACCTACTGGTTCAACTTCTGGTCGGTGTCCTTTGCATATTAGGGGGTACTATGTGGTTCAATACTATAATAGATTACGAGTTAGGGCTTCAAAATTAGATTCTTGATGAGTGAAAACCCTGGCACAGAATTTGTGACCTTTGCTTAAATTTTGTGACCCTACCGAAATTTTGTTACCCTTTGAGATATGAGATTATATTTTTTGTTACCCTTTGCGATATATGGTTACATTTTTTGTTACCCTTTGATATATATGGTCACATTTTTGTGTGCCAGAAAAGAAGTGAAGAAACGTCTTTAGATTGAATTCTACTATAACAATTAGTATTGATATGCAATTTAAGCTTGATTCACATCCGAGAAGAGATCTGGATATTCATTTTTTTGTTACCCTTATCGAAATTTTGTTACCCATTGCGATATATGGTCACATTTTTTGTTACCCTTAGTGATGTATGGTTATATTTTTTGTTACCCTTTACCGAAATTTTGTTACCCTTTGAGATATGTGGTCACATTTTTGTGCCAGAAAAATAGTGAAGAATCATCTTTAGATTGAATTCTGCTATAACAATTAATATTAGTATGCAATTTAGGCTTGATTCATGTCCGAGAAGGGATCAGGATATTCATTAAATTCATATCCTTCACCGCTTCTCTTGGACTTTTTTAATGGCAAGCTGTATAACATAAATTGTATGGTATAAGGAATTGTGTTCGGGTGACGACAGAACATTGAATCGATGTACGAAAAATGATATGTTTGATGATGTTTTTGAGGCGTGAAATATAACAAGTTGACTAGTGCTGTGCCAGAACACCCAATTTCTCCCTACTAAAGAGGCTTGTGCAGTAATGGATAGAATAGAAAAAGGTAAATGTGTACCAGAATTAACTTCAATAAAGTGTTATTGTTTATTTTATAATAGATATTTATTGTTATGCAAACATATATTTCATGAATATATGTATGGATCCTTACTATTAACTAAAAATACTTGGAGAAAATTTCAAGAATTATTTGAAGAAAGTGGGTTTGAAATTTATGAAAAAAGAGAATTAGTTTTTGTAGAAACACCAGCACAAATTGAAGAAGAAAAATTGAAGAAGAAAAATAAGTAGAAAATAGATGACACATTGTAAATGAATTAACAGAAAGATTACGTAACAAATATTGGAATGTTGAAGAAATAGGTGATGCTAAGCAGGTAGAAATTTTTGTTAACAATTTAGAAACTTCTTTAAACCCAATTATTAATAATATAATTCATTAAAATTTTAATAAAATTTATTAATTGAAGTTTTTAAATATTATTTATTTAATTTTAAAAGTTTATTCAATACATTTAAATCTCAGATGTATTTCTATTTTAATTCTTATATTATCTAAATTAATAATCTAACTCCTCTAAAAACAATAAAAACTTGATTCAACCACTTGAAAACTAGATCTATAAAGCAGTACTGCACCACCCGAGATACTCCAATTTAATTATAAAAATTAATCTAAAAATAATCAAAAAACAATAGTTAGTATTTGTCATATCGGCTGATTATAAAAATTGACTGATTTTCTATTACACAAAATTTTTTTTTATTTACCTCTTAATAAAGTTAATAAAACTTATTGATAACAGATTTTGACTACTAAGTAAAGTTGTTCTTTTGGAGTAAAATAAACAAAATAAAAGAAAAAATAAGATAAAATAATATTATTAAGCCTTTTAAGAAAGAAATAAAACAAATTTCTGCAGGGTAAGAGGGTTGGGTTGATGGGTTAGGGTTGGGTTTGATGGATTGACAAGTACTTATTAACAGGTCTACTTATATTTAAACTCTTATTTACTTAATAAAATATTTTTAAAAATTACAAATATATGTAAAATTTTGTGCTGAATATTTTTATTTAGAAGTTGAAAAGTAGTTTCTTTAATAAAATATTGAGATTTTTTTGATTTTTAAATTTCTTCGAAAAATAAATAAAATTATAATTGGTTGAGAGGATATCACTTGATCTAAAATTTTAAGACTTTCGCAATCAGCCCATATGTATACACGAAGAAACAATAAAATAAACATCATGCATCAGTAAATTTTTTTAAATGTAAGCCTTCGAAGTCCTTCACTCCGATAATCTTCGAATACCTCCAACATAAACGTAATATTTACAAAGGTTATTGGTACCGAAAACCTTCATTTTTATTAATAAAACGTAATACTGCGGAGGTTATTGATATTGATAATCTTCAATAATCTTCATTTTATCATAATAAACGTAATATTTGTGAAAGTTATTGGTTCGATAACTTTCAATAACCTTTGAAAACGAAATTATTACAATAACTTCTGATATAAAAAATTTCCTGATGTGATACTCTTGTTAGTTTTCCTGAACTTTGAAATTGCCTCATTATAATTTTGTTTATTTTTAATTTTACTCAATCTATAATATAAAAACAGACGATTTAGTAATCTAGGTCCTCTAAAAATAATAAAAACTTGACCCAACCACTTGAAAACTAATAGAAATAATAAAATAAACGAAGTATTACCTACCTTTAGTTCTATAAATCTTTTTAAACCTTGAAATTACCTCTCTTTCTAAAAATACTTAACTTTTTAAAATTTTAAATACATCAGCTAACTCTAAAAAGAATGATAACATTGATCAAAATCGACAGTATACTGTAATTAATAGTTTTTGATATAAATAGTCTTTAAGAAACAAACTTGCTTTGGATAATTTATTTTATATAGTTATTGTTGTTATTGTTAAAGAACTTAATAATAAACTGTGCGCTTAACAATCGATCAGTTAAATATTTGTTAATAAATTAGATGTAAGATTTTAACGATCTTAACTAATAGAAAAGTTTGGTGTCACATGTGATCTGATCATATTTGCGTTTTTACTTGAAATCAATTACATGAATACTACTCCGTTTTATACATGTCGTCAAAACTATTGAATTGAGTCAGACGCAATTAAAATTGAGAAAAATTGAAGTTGAGTCAAGGCAAATTTTGATTTTTATTAGTAATTGACGTAATTAGTTGAGTCAGATGTAATTAAAAATTGAAATTTTAAGAGTTGAGTCAAGGCAAAATTAGTTTTGACGACATGTATACTTCGCTTTAATCTACCCCATATTAAGGCAAGAGTTGTAACTATTCCTTTAATTGTGCCAATGCCGTAACGTTTAATTCTGCTATAATGCTATAATTCTGATCGTAATTATACATGTTCCCAAAATTGATTTTGGATTTTTGAGATATTTCGACTTTTTGAGATTTATGCAGAATTTATTCTATATATGGAAATAAAAAAAAATATCCAGTTATGTATATCTTCAATCAAAGAATAAATCTGGGTGGTCAAAAAATTTCGGGTTTTAAGTAAAATAATTTCATCTTCTATAAAAAACTATTTTGACTTTTTTTCCCGAAATTGCAATTTCGAGGTCCCAAAATAATTTTGCGTGCAAGTATAATCGTAATGTAATTATGTTATAATATAATTATAAATAAAATTAGAAATAATTATTGACAATTACTATATATAAAACACTTTATTTTATAAGTAAATTTTAAAAATGGTATTAATTATATTTATAGATGAAAATATAGTACATATCATATTCGAATTATAGTTTATTTTCATTAAAATTGAAGGTACGATGCACATTTAAAGATTTTTCACCCATTCAAACTTTAAATATGCATTGTATCTAAAGCTCCTAATGTAATAGTTCGGTTCAGTTCTAACATTGAACTGGAACTGAACCAAAATTTAAAAACTGGTTTCAGTTTGGAACTGAAATTTAAAAATATTGAACTGAACCGAACTGGAACCAAACTGAACTGAACCGGTTTGCACCAGTTCAAAATGGTTCAAAAAATTTTTTCTGTCAGAATTTTGTTTAACTATTATAGTAAATTATAATATAAAACTGTTACAAGAGTAATTCTTATAAGTTTAAAAAAATAATTATATATAGAAATTGTAAAAATTTAAATATAATTTTATTTATATAATAATATTTTTCAAAATATTATAAAAATTTACATATTTTCATGTATATTTCTTTCTAATTTTAACCACCCTTTTAAACACATACACATTCTTATAGTATCAGGTTTTAAACTACCTCTTCTTTGTGTAATTAAATCAGTACCACCTGAAAATATTCTTTCAACTGGAACACTTGTTCCCGTTTAAAATAAAATAAATTTAAAAAAATAACTTATAATAAATTAATTTAATAAATATTAAAAAATATACCAGGAATTGATAAAAAATCACAAGCCATTTTTGCAAGATTAGGATATTCAGTCTCATGAAGCTATATGAATTAAAAATTAAAAATAATATAATAAATCAGAATTGAATANATTTAAAGATTTTTCACCCATTCAAACTTTAAATATGCATTGTATCTAAAGCTCCTAATGTAATAGTTCGGTTCAGTTCTAACATTGAACTGGAACTGAACCAAAATTTAAAAACTGGTTTCAGTTTGGAACTGAAATTTAAAAATATTGAACTGAACCGAACTGGAACCAAACTGAACTGAACCGGTTTGCACCAGTTCAAAATGGTTCAAAAAATTTTTTCTGTCAGAATTTTGTTTAACTATTATAGTAAATTATAATATAAAACTGTTACAAGAGTAATTCTTATAAGTTTAAAAAAATAATTATATATAGAAATTGTAAAAATTTAAATATAATTTTATTTATATAATAATATTTTTCAAAATATTATAAAAATTTACATATTTTCATGTATATTTCTTTCTAATTTTAACCACCCTTTTAAACACATACACATTCTTATAGTATCAGGTTTTAAACTACCTCTTCTTTGTGTAATTAAATCAGTACCACCTGAAAATATTCTTTCAACTGGAACACTTGTTCCCGTTTAAAATAAAATAAATTTAAAAAAATAACTTATAATAAATTAATTTAATAAATATTAAAAAATATACCAGGAATTGATAAAAAATCACAAGCCATTTTTGCAAGATTAGGATATTCAGTCTCATGAAGCTATATGAATTAAAAATTAAAAATAATATAATAAAATAAAATTTCAATATTAATATTCAATTCTGATTTATAAATCATTACCTTCCAATACATTAGAATATCCATATCATGATTTAATGGAAGTTCTTTTAAATATGAACTTAATTCATCAGTATATACAATTTTTCTTTTTTTAAAAATATGAGCAGATAAAGCATTAAGTTTAAATGAGGATTCATCTGTTTCTATGTTACCAGTGGGTTTATATTTATTATTCCATAAATCAGTTATTTTTTGTTTATAATTTTTAATATATCTGTTATCAATATTATTTTCTTTATAATATGTTAATTTTAATCTAGGATCCAAAACTGTATAAATATAAATTAATTAATTAAAATTTTAATAAAAGTTATAAAATTGTAAAAAAAAAAAAATTATACTTGTTGCAATTATATAAACAAGTCCATCTGAATTTGAATAATAATCTTCTAATTTTTGTAAAGCAAAATTGGTAGCCTCATTAATATTAGAAGAAAGATTATTTTTTTTTTGAAATTCTGTAATAGTTTCAAATAAATAATCATAGACAGGAAATCATCTTCTAGTTCATTTTCATTATCTAAATCCTTCTCTAGTTCAATCTCATATTCTTCGTATTCTTCAAATTCCATTAAGATATGAAAGAGAGAAAAGATAAAAATAAAATATAGTTTTCCTTATTATTCCTTATTACAATTTGTCAAATGATCAAAAAAAATATTTTAATAATAATATTTAATACATTTCTAAAATATAAATGTCTATAATAATAATAATAATAATACTCACAATAATATATATAGATTTTCAATAATCAGATTTTAAATCTATTAATATTAATTTATTTTTTTATAATAAAATAGCAACAGTTGACAGTAATAACAAAAAATAACAACAAAAAAATAGTGCCAAAAAAATAGTAACGAAAAATGGCGAAGTAAGATAAACAGATCAAAAAAATTGATTATCTTTTTTTTTCTTTTGTATTACGTTAACTAATTGATTTTCATTTTAGGATACTACGGCGGCAATGATGATAAATGCTGCAAAAAAAATAAAAAAAAATAATTGAACCGAAAATGTTTCGGTTCAATTTCAGTTCTTCCGTTCAGTTCAAATAAAGAAACCGAAACTGAACTGAACTGAACGGGTAATCATCCGGTTTGGATTTTAATGAACCAAACCGGAACCGGAACCGGCCGTTCGGATTCGGTTCAAACCGAACAGTTAGGAGCTTTAATTGTATCTTCAATTTTAATGAAAATGAACTGTAATTCAGATGTAATATGTACCTTATTCTTATCTATAAACGCAATTAATACTATTTTTAATATTTACTTATAGGATGAAAACTTTTATATATAGCAATCGTCAATAATTATTTCTGATTTTAAGTATAATTATATTATGAAATAATTGCGATCAGAATTACGGCATTACAGCAGAATTGCAGCATTGCGACAGAATTATGGCATTATAGCAAATAGTTGTAACTAGGTATGAAGTTGCAATTAATTGCAACTTTTGAAAATAATTGTAGTAGGTATCTTTAGGCAAAGATAAATATAATGGTGATAATGACAAATATAATTATAATGATAATAATGGTAAATATGATGATGATGATAATTATGAAGACGAAGATAATAATAATAATAATAAAGGCGATAATAGTGATAATAATAATGAAAGTAATAATGGTAAAGATAAATATAATAGTAATGATGACAAATATAATTATAATGATAATAATAATAAATATAATGATGATAATTATAAAAAGGCGAAGATGATAATAATGATAATGATGAAGGTGATAATAATGATAGTAAAGGTGAAGGTGATAATAATAATGATAGTAATAATAAAGATAATAATAATAATAATAACAATAGTGAAAAAGATAATAATGATAATGATGATAACAAAAATAATTATATAGATAATAATAGTGAAGGTGATAATAATGATGATAATAATGAAAAATATAATTATATAAATGATAATAATGATAGTAGTGACAAAGATAATAATAAAAACAATAAAAATAAAAACCTTAAACAAAAATTAAAATCTTTAGAATCAATTTTAATAAAAAATAAAAAAAAATAAACTGCATATAATTATTTTCGATATTATGTCATAATACATTTATATTTTATTTATTGAAAAAAAGATAGTTTAAAAAAAAATTGATGCAAGTATAAAATCAGTCAGAGAAATATATAATAAAGGTTCTTGGTGTGCAACTAAAATTTGAAAATGGAAAAATTTCTGAATACAAAATGGTATTTTATCTATTTTTTTACAAGGATATTATCAAAAAATCAAATCATTAATTAATGATGAAGATATTATTAATGCAAGTATGAAATATGTATATGAAAATAGAGGAAAAATTATACCTAAAAAATATTAAAAATTATTCAAACAAAACTAATTTTTCAAATGGGTCTTAGTATATTACGAAAATTTATCTCAACTAATATAGCATGTATTTGATTATGAAAATTTGGACTTAAACCTCAATTTAAAAAGAAGGGAATTTATTTTGATGGTCATGAAAGACAAAATATTATAGATTACAGAAAAGAGTTTCTTAAAAAAATGAAAGATTATAAAAAGCTAATACCATTTTATAATAGTAAAAATATGGATAAAAATTTACCAAGCTTAAATCAAAATAAATACCTTCATATTTTAATTACATATGATAAATGTTTATTTTATGTCAATGATAATTGACCAATTGTTTGGGCACTTATTAATAAACTTCCTTTATTAAAAAAAGGACAAGGAAAATTTATAATAGTTAGTGAATTTCTTTTAGAAATAATTGGTTGTCTTAAATTAACTGAAGAAACAATTCAAAATAATTCAACAATTCTATTAGAAGCAAGAAAATTTTTAAAATCAGAAAAAAATAAAGAAGACTAGTGAACTTCAGACCATTTTCTTGATCAAATTATAAATTATGTAATTCCTATTTTTGAAACATTATATCTCAATGCCATTGCTATTTTTGCTTTTGACAATAGTATCAATCATGGTGCAATACCAGATGATGAATTAAACATAGATAAAATGAATATTTTACCTGGAGAAAAAAAATCTGTAATGCATGATATTTATTTTGGATTAAATAATACTTATCAAAGTTTAATTTATCCAATTTATCCCAATAAACCAAAAGGAATTAAACAAATATTAGTGGAGTGGAATTTATAACCAACAAATAATGAAAAATTCAAACTTGATTGTAATCTTTGTAAAGGAAAAAATAGAGTAAAGAATCCAATTCATATAAACTGTTGTGCACATAAGTGTTATCAATGTAACCAGATTTTAAAAATCAAAAATCTAAAATTAAAATAGCAATTGATATAAATGCATTTTTTATTCTAAATTTCACTGTGAATTAAATTACATTGAAATGTATTGGGGAGCTGCTAAAAGATTTACATGAGAACATTGTGATTATACTTGAAGTGGATTGCAAAAAACTGTGCCTGAGGCTTTAGATTCTGTATCTTTAATTACAATTAAAAAATTTGCACAAAAATCTGATATATGGATGCATATAGAAAAGGTTTAACTGGTAAATTGGCAGAATATACAGTAAAAAAATATAAATCTCATCGAAGAATACCTAATGAAATCTTTAATGAATTAAAAGATTCCTTTTAAATAAATAAATTTTAATAAATATAATCTTTTTTATATTTTTATATATTTCCCAATTTTATTTTATATATAAAATATATCTAATTTTAAATGCTTATAGCTCTGTCAAAAATAAATTTTATAAAATATAAATTGATAATTCTGAAAGAGCAAGTTAATGTCTATCATAATTATTGGTTAAAATTTNGCATTTTTTATTCTAAATTTCACTGTGAATTAAATTACATTGAAATGTATTGGGGAGCTGCTAAAAGATTTACATGAGAACATTGTGATTATACTTGAAGTGGATTGCAAAAAACTGTGCCTGAGGCTTTAGATTCTGTATCTTTAATTACAATTAAAAAATTTGCACAAAAATCTGATATATGGATGCATATAGAAAAGGTTTAACTGGTAAATTGGCAGAATATACAGTAAAAAAATATAAATCTCATCGAAGAATACCTAATGAAATCTTTAATGAATTAAAAGATTCCTTTTAAATAAATAAATTTTAATAAATATAATCTTTTTTATATTTTTATATATTTCCCAATTTTATTTTATATATAAAATATATCTAATTTTAAATGCTTATAGCTCTGTCAAAAATAAATTTTATAAAATATAAATTGATAATTCTGAAAGAGCAAGTTAATGTCTATCATAATTATTGGTTAAAATTTCTAATTTAAGTCTGTATCACAACTTTAATCTTTTAAAGTTGACCTTATTTTAGGCGAAAAATTTTTGGTTATAGACTGTGCGCACTGTAGAAAGATAAATGTTATTATTACATCATTTGTTTATTACGTAATAAAGAAATCAATTTTACTCTATATAGTATAAAGAAAAATACACCTGCGCCTTGTCATTTTTTTGTATAAATACGATACTCGCTCAGAGAGAAGTAAAACGAAGCGGGTCAAGATCAAGAGCACAACACTGCACGGCTCAGCACAACACAGTGCAGCACAGCAAAGCAAAGACAAGAGTGTTGATTTCTTGCTAAAAGAAAATACAAAACGCTTCCAAACCTGTGTAACTATAAATTGCCTGTTATATCTACTTTTTCGCTCAAAAAGGCACAGTCTAAAATAAAATGGCAAACCGCATTGCGCAAATTTGAATAAAAGGGCAAGCTTGCATCGCACGAATTTGAAAGAGTTTTTTAGTGCTAAAAAAAAAAAATATATAACCAAATTGCTATGTTATGTACTGTACTGATAATGATCAGTTACACAATTTGGTTTTTAACCTATATTTGTTAAATGAACTTTTAAGTAACTACAGCCACAGCTATTATAATTAGCTCACTTATTTTGCGCGCTCTCCAAGTTTATATAGGTGGCTACGGGATCTACAAAAATTAACTGACCCATTCGACTGGTTAAACAATCTTAATGAGCCATGGATGAGAAATCTCATAACGGAATTCATAGACCCCTTCAAGTACTATTAAAAGGCTGTTCAATATTTTTTAATGCAAAAAAATATTTATTACACGTATTTTTTACGTAGATATCGGGAAATAGTAATCCCATAAGGCACGATGGGAAAGATGGTAAGAGTGCCTCACTTTCGGCCAATCTTGGTGATTACAGTATGGGACGTCATATGTCTATTATGGGCATACCACATAAATCGACCCCCAAGGACAAACTTCCGGGATCAGACTGTATATTTGGTGAAAATGTTGAAACTTCTTGCCGGCAAGATCATAGAAATAGAGAACATGCTTGCTCGCCCAACCACAGTAAACCTCACATTTTCGGCTCGAGGGAAGATTCCAAGATATTTCTTTGGGGCATCAATTCGTTGCGGGACAGCAGAAATGAGACAAATGAGAGAACAGATATACGAAATCAACAAACTAGCAGCGGCGACGAGATTGGAAATGATGCCAAAATTGTTTTTGAATGTTCCAACTACAAAAAAATTAAAGAAATGCAATCAAGCTTGGGGCAATTGTTCCGAGACAGTACCTTGGACGGCTCTGTATGGACAGAGGAAACCGTGGAAACGCCGTGTTATCTTGTACACCCAAACAATGAGCCTAAAATCAAACATGACAGTTCCTCCGTGTGCCCAGTGTCGGTTGGTACAGGATTCGATAAAAAAACGTGCAATAATTCTCCCATTATAGTTGAAAAAATAAGTGAATCTGATAGTTGTCGTGTGGCAACCTCTCTTTGCCTTGATCTCCAAACCGAAGATCCTCAAGAAAACACTACGAAGGAGCTTCAATGTTACATAGCGGAAGTTAAACAGTTTGGGTTTAATCATATTATTATTATCGGAAAACGTTATTGTGGAATGCTTTTTATGGATTGTTTTGGCCGCGTGTTTGATTGGGATTCAGATGGTCATGCATTATGGTTTCTCGGGGATTATTTCGAAATTATATCAAAAGAGGAATCTGAAAAAAATTATGATTATCGGATAGCATGGGATGTTTTAGATGATGGAACTGTGTTTGTGCTACATAAACGTATGTGTATATATTTTTCTCACATTTTACCTTAATCGTTTATAACTTTTTCTTTCTTTCAGATTTACCAGGAGAATTCGACATTTCCTCAATCATGGACAAGATAAAAAAGGGGATAAAAAAGAAAAAAAAAGAAAAAAAAGAAAAAGCGTCATTGATTTTACTGACAATGATGGAAAATATCTTTGGAAAGTAAAGATGTATCCGATTTATTTTGAAACTTTCAAGCTAATAAAGTTTCGGGCTATCTTCTTATGTGTCAGAGAAATAAAAAATAAATAGAGATTGTGTATGCATAAAATTGTGTTGCCAAAAATAGATTTTATTGCTTAATCATGGAACATTTAAAGTTTTGATCTTATTCAATGAGACCCGATTCTCGAAGGTACTCTGGAATAACTATATATGGGTCTTCGTAATACCAAACATATCTGAGAACAATCCAATTATCTTCGCATAATTCTTTCTCCTCTCTTGCTGTTTGATGAAATTATTGGGATCTCCGCTATGAAAGAATTTTGTATATTTTTCGTGTTGTTCTCTTTGTACCTCGATAGAAAATCCATAATCTGGGTTTCGAGAAAATCGGGTTGGCGTATCTTAGATGGTGGTCCAAGATATTTTGACACAATCTCTCGACACAAATTTTCTCTTTTATATTTTGAACAGTAAGGACACCAATGTTTACCATCTTTTATATGGTTAAGTTTAGCAAACCATGTATGCCTTTATTGCAACACCATAATAAGGGTGATTGACTATTAACATATTTTTCCGAAAGACATTGTCCATTCTGATTAAATGCAATTTTTTTAGCATCTTCAAGAGTAAGACGAGCGCAACACGGGCACCAACTGTCATTACTTTTTACCCTATTTAATTGTGCATGCCATAAATGACCTTCAATGCAACGCCACAATAATGGTAGATGATTAATATATTTTTCTGAAAGGCATTGACCATTTCTTGATAGTGCAATTTGCTTAGCGTCATCAAGAGTAAGACGAGCTCTACCCACACACCATGATCTTTGATTTTTAATACTATTAAGTGAGGCATAAAATTGATGTCCATTTTCATATTTGAACTAATATTAATATAATTTTCAGAAATACATTTCCCATTTTGAGTATATGCTAGTTCTTTGGCTATTGAAATACTAATCTTTGTGCTATTTGCACATTGAGGACATAATGAATTAGAATTTTTGATATGACAAAATTTAGTAGTTGATGTTTTTTATTACATTCTCAGAGTATTGGGATTTTATTATTGGTATATTCTTTGGAAAGATATTTTTCTTCATGAGATTCGGCTATTTTTATTATATCGCTTAAAGGTAATTTATTAGCCATTGTAGTTATCAGTTATTTTGTTTTTTAATAATTATCTTACTTTCTAATCATTCTTTATATTAAACTACATGTTAATGGAGTATTGCAGTTTAGAAAAATAAATAAACTTGAACTTATTGAACAAAATTTTTATGCATCAAAGATTCTATTTAGACTTTTAGCGGTTAGAAATTTATTAGTTGGCAATAAATATTTGAAATTATATTCATGGATATTTGGTAAAAAATACAAAAATAAAATCCTAAAAAATTATTTTAAGGTCCTGAAATTACAATTTTAGGACTAAACAAGTATCATTATGATGCCAATTATTTTTCCTATTTTATAGATGTTCAAAGTTGAAGCGGACATATTACCATTCTTGATCTTTTCAACGTATTTGAGAAAATCGTTATCATTAGTATGTATTTATGGATGCAGTTCTCATGATTTTTAATTATGCCACAAAATTCTGCACAGTATATCGCAAATTAGAAAGTTCGCAACATAGAATGTTGTAAAAAGAATGCATTGTTTTATTTTTTGCTAAATATTATCATCTCAGAATATTTGGATGGAATTGGTTAAAAATAATAATAGATATATTTGGTTAATTTACTTCGGAAATTATAGAAGCATATTAGATAGGCACATAGATATCGAAAAAATTAGTATTAGGTAGTATTGAGTAGCGGGAAGGAACTCTCATTTTATGGGTTAAGGATCGAGATGTTTCTTCCTTTTAAATGTCTGCTACTCAAATAATTTTTATTAATTTAGCTGGTGCAACCCTTTACACTGATAATTCATTTACAAGAATAAAGATTTCGTTTAACTTTTTAAATGTAGCATATGCTAATTTTTATAAAAATATTCCCTTATTCCCACAGTAAAAAATTGTTAAATAACTTTACTGAATATCTGAATTATTGAAAATATCTATTTGTTTAATCAGTTTGGCCCGTTTAGTCACTGACTTCATAGCAACATAATCTGGATTATCAGAATCAACACTATCTTTATCATTATCAGATTTAGCAATTATATTAGTATGTTGTTCTATTCCACTCTCTATGATCAGATCGAGGTTAAATAGAGTATGTTCCACGAATTCTTTCTTAAAAGTCTCTGGAAGTTTCCATCTGTGATACAGCTTCTTATGTGTCCCAGAAATGGCAATTTTATATCCTCTGGATCGTACAAATTCGATATATGATTCACATAAGTAACAACATTTCTTGGATACTGCTATAAATTCATTATTTCCCTTATATTGGTTCATTATGTTGGTCAATATATTCAGTTCTGCGTGTAAATATATGTGATTAGTTTTTTCACAGTCCAATTGTGTACCTGTGCCACCATATATATGGTTTAGTCTATCCCTTATTTCATAATTTTTTAAATATTTTTCCTTGAAATCTTCGTGATCCTTTTGAATAGGAATAAACCTTTTGATAATAGCATTCCATGAAGATATGGATTGATCGGCAAAAATAGGATCCAATAAATGCAAATCTATACAAGAAAATGAGGTTTTATACTTTTCTTTACGTGCGCAATTTGCAATATCCATCACAGATCCAGCATAAGATCCAACCTTTTTGTTGTGTCCTAGGAATTTTTCCGGAATTGTAAGAGAATTTTTGTTTTTTTTATAATACTCACAACAAATCATAGATATATCGTATTCATCCATCTTATCTAGATTATCAACATTAATCCCAGCAAATTCTAGGAAAGCTTTAATATATGGTTTGTCTTTATCATTCTTTATATCTCTCTTAAGTTTATCCAATCTATATCCTAACTTAACAGAACAGTACTCCAATACATTAAAAAATAAAGTAATCACATCCTTTCTTTCAGATGCCTGTGTGAATGTCATGGGAGCATCTTTAGATAAATTTGTCATGAGTTTTTTAATTTCATTGATATATTTAACATCTTTATCAAGCCATTTATCATTCTTAGAGATGTAAATTTTACATTTGTTAAGTAACATTTTCAAGTTTACTGCTACCACTTCTCTGTCTCTTGCTAATATTGTTGCTAGGTTACAAGAAAATTTGTCACTCTCTGATATGTTAATTTCTTCTTTACTTGCTTTGTTGATAACAAATTTTACACTTCCAGCAACACACACTTTACTATAAAATTCTTTCTCTTGTAACATTAGTGATTTTTTTTGCCATTTTATCTGCTTTTTGATAAATATGCAAATAATGATAGAATTGTTTTTGAACAAATTAAATTATGCAGATTGTCAATCACTTTTTTATATGATTTTTTTGAACATCATGAATAAGTGAAATGTATAATATTATTAAAATACATAAATATTTAATTTATGAAAAATGATTATTGAATTTCTAATAATATATTTATAAACTTTGAAAGTTAAAAATTCCATCATTTAAAAGGATCTCAAATAAAAAGGTTACTTATTCATTGAAATTTTAATAATTAATTGTAATGAGAAGATTTAATTTATATTTTATTAAATTAAAACCTGTTTCAAACTACTATTCATAAATAATATTTTTCATATTGATATCAAATATAGTAATGTGTAAAACCTTCTTAACGTCTTGAATATTTTTGTAAGTATATTTATATGTTAATATTGATAATTTATAATTAAATGGATATTAATTATTTTGAACAGAAAAAGACAAAAGTTTTATTTATATACCTATATTTAATCAATTTGTAACAGGTCTTGAAGATGATAATAATAATGATGATATTAGAAATTTTATAGAAATGTTCTAGTACGATATATGAACAGAATGTCTTTATTGTGCATTAGAATATTATGTTTTAGTATATTATATGAACAAAACATTTTATTACATTCAAAATATGCTGTTCTAGTATATTATATAAATGAAAAGTTTTTATTACACATTAGAACATTGTGTTTTAGAATGTTATATAAATATTAAGTGTTCAAATAACATATCAATATTAGAATGTTGCGTTTTAGTATATTAGTACTATTCTAGAACACTATATAAACAGTGTTTATATTATACATATGGTCAAAACTATTGAATTGAGTTAGACGCAATTAAAATTAAGAAAAATTGAAGTTAAATCAAGGTAAATTTTGATTTTTATTAGTAATTGATACAATTAAAAATTGAAATTTTAAGAGTTAAGTCAAGGCCAAATTAGTTTTGATGATATGTATAGTTCATATAGTGCACTAGAATGTTTTATATAATTTTTGATAGTAAAGATAAATTCTAAATATTTAAAGATAAAAATTTATAATTTGAATTTGATTAAGAAAATCTAGATCTAATTCAGATTATATTTTGAAATAGAATCAAAATATTATGTGAATCTACCATAAAATTTGCAAACTGAACTTTATATATATTTTTAATTAAAAAATTTATAGAAGAGGATTCAAGTAAATGAGAAACAGATTTTGAATTAATTGATAAGAATATAGAACATGAAAATGAAAAAAAATATTATAAACAGAACATGAAAATTATACATGTCGTCAAAACTAATTTGGCCTTGACTCAATTCTTGAAATTTTAATTTTTAATTGCGTCTGACTCAATTAATTGTGTCAATTATTAGTAAAAATCAAAATTTGCCTTAACCCAACTTCAATTTTTCTCAATTTTAATTGTGTCTGACTCGATTCAATAGTTTTGACAACATGTATAATGAAAATAAAAGAAAAATATTACAAATAAAAAATAATAATAATTTAAAACTTTGTGCAGTTATAGATTATATTAATAATAATATTAAAAAATGTAATACAATAAACAAATTATACATGTCGTCAAAACTAATTTCGCCTTGACTCAACTCTTAAAATTTTAATTTTTAATTGCATCTGACTTAATTAATTGCATCAATTATTAGTAAAAATCAAAATTTGCTTTGACTCAACTTCAATTTTTTTCAATTTTAATTGCATCTGACTTAATTTAATAGTTTTGATAACATGTATAAAACAAATTACATAAACTGTGACAATTAGTTAAAATATGGTAACTAGATACTGATACTGTAGAACAAGTTAAAGGACAACTTGAAAATTTAGATGTATGTTATAATTATTTTTTATTTGATTAAAATAAATACATTTTACAAGATTAAAAAAGAACAAAAATATTATTCAAAATTTATTATTTGTAAATATTGTTTTTATTGTAAAAATAATTTTAATATTTTTAATCAAGGAAAAAATTTTTTAAAGCATTCATGGTAAGGGTGGAAGGCTCAATTGATATCAAGGCTGGCTCAATAATTACACCTTTGGCTAATTAATTTTGCGCCAGTTAAATTTTAGCTAAATTCTGGCTCAAAAGCTAATTAAATTGTGTCAGCTAAATTCTGGCTTAAAGGCTAATTAATTTTTTTCTGGCTAAATTCAGGCGCAATTTTGGTCACGTGACAAAAAGTTGATCAGATAAAATTATTAATTAATTTTACTGATATTAATATTTTAATATATTGTTTTAAAATAGCTATAATTTGGTCAATTTTAATGTTACAAATTAATTAAGCCAACTCTTTCTCTTTTGTCACAAAAATCGAAAAACAACAAAAAAATTTTAAAAAACGGTTTGGTGCCAGAAAAGTGTTAACAACATCGTATAAGGAAGGCCAAGGCTTAAGTATATAATACCACTCTTTCTGAGGCAAGGGGCTCTGCCGGACGAGACTGAGTTGGGGGCCTAATATCTACTATTATATGCTTTCGCGACGGCTTTCCTATAAAAACAGTTCTTTCGTCCTGGGAAGAAACACTAACAAAGAAGTCTTCGGGTAACTACCACAATACTCTGGAGCGTAGTGAGGAAGTACGACTTTGCGAGTGGCGGAAACTTGGGACACTTTTCACTCAAGCAACACGGCACAAAAAATTCATAAAAATATTTTCTTTTGTCTTTTACTTGGGACTTACTTTTAATTTTATTTTGGGTCTATTTTTTAGCTTTAATTTTGGGAAACGACAACATAAGTTACACTCTTCAAAATAACACAAAACACTTAAAAATATTTCCTTTGACTCTTTTATGGTTTTTCGACTTTCACTTTATTTTGATTTTCTTGGTCTTTTTTTTTTTGGGACTTTCGTGGGGAATTTTCAAATGTTGGTTTGTCCCCATTTTTGGTCACGTGAGGGGATTCGTTACACTTCAGATGTAAACAAACTAAATTAGATGCGACAATAAGGGGTAAAATTGGTCACATGCGGGAACATTACACGACAGAGGTAAACAAACTAAAGAGGAAACAACAAGGGATCAGGGGTCACATGACAAGATCTTCAAAACAANTGCTTTCGCGACGGCTTTCCTATAAAAACAGTTCTTTCGTCCTGGGAAGAAACACTAACAAAGAAGTCTTCGGGTAACTACCACAATACTCTGGAGCGTAGTGAGGAAGTACGACTTTGCGAGTGGCGGAAACTTGGGACACTTTTCACTCAAGCAACACGGCACAAAAAATTCATAAAAATATTTTCTTTTGTCTTTTACTTGGGACTTACTTTTAATTTTATTTTGGGTCTATTTTTTAGCTTTAATTTTGGGAAACGACAACATAAGTTACACTCTTCAAAATAACACAAAACACTTAAAAATATTTCCTTTGACTCTTTTATGGTTTTTCGACTTTCACTTTATTTTGATTTTCTTGGTCTTTTTTTTTTTGGGACTTTCGTGAGAAATTTTCAAATATTGGTTTGTCCCCATTTTTGGTCACGTGAGGGGATTCGTTACACTTCAGATGTAAACAAACTAAATTAGATGCGACAATAAGGGGTAAAATTGGTCACATGCGGGAACATTACACGACAGAGGTAAACAAACTAAAGAGGAAACAACAAGGGATCAGGGGTCACATGACAAGATCTTCAAAACAACAATTTGGCCAGGGGAGAAATAGTCAACACGTGACATTTGGATACGTTTCGCCAATGGAAACATTTAGATATGCTTGGTCACTTACTTTGATCTATAGATGTACTCGACAGGGAGTACCTATACGTGAAAAGTTAAACAACAAATATCAGAACGCAAGACGTCAGCAATATGGAATACATTTCTTCCCTGGGGCCTAAGTGACAAGTAAAGGACATGAGCATCAGGAAATTTTAATAGGCGTAATATTCCGTAATTATTACAAAACGTAAAATTTCCGTAATTTATACGGAGATTTCCCCGTAATATTACGTATATCTCCGAAAGATTTCGATACATAATAATTTCGCCCGTAAAATCACCAATTTCTTACGCCTCGAAAAAATTCCGCAAGATTTCGTAACTTTCTACGTATTTATTACACCTCGAAAAAATTACACCTCGAAAAATTCCGTAATTTTTTCGCAGCTTAATTTTTTTTTACGAAAATATTTTTTACTTTCAAATCTTCGTAATATAAATTTTTGCACTTTTTTATGAATATTTATGGAAATATACGCAACTAGAAATCATATATTGCAAAAAAATTTATTTTTAATTTATTGTTCTCGGAATTCTTTGAATGATAATAAATTATAGCATAAAATATTTCGGATATTTATAAATAAAATATAATACTAAATAAAATATAATACTAAATAAAATATAATACTAAATAAA
>PQFF01000009.1:145840-239757 GCA_003547095.1 Diversispora epigaea | reverse complement strand
ATATTTCAAAAAACAAAATTTTCGAAGATTATCGAAGCATTTCAAAACAATTAAATTAATACTTTATTTTCTTTTAGAGAATTATGGCTACTAGAACAAAATGAAGTGGACAAGATGATTATATGCATGAGTTTTTAAATGTAAGTTATGTAAGTTGCAAATATAATTTATTTCTTACAATTTTAATTTTTACTTATTTGTAACATTTCGGAGATTTTCAAATGACATATTAATTTTCTTGATATATTTTTAAGACATTTAGATCTTACGAGAATCAATTGTTTTTCGAGTAAAAAAATAAATTCGTAAGTACGTGAAAATCAAAGGTGAATTTAATACCATCAATGTAAGAATAGCGGAAAGATTCGAATTAAAATTTATTATTATTTATATTATAGAATTTATATTATTTGTATAAATATTATTTTTATTATATAACGTAATAAAGAGAATTATTTTATTATTATATTATTATATGTAAATAAATAATTATAAAATTTTAATGTAAAAATTGATATCGCGAAAATAATTAAATACGAAAACTTTCGAAATTAAACGTAAATTTTTACGTAAAATCTACGTAGATTTATGCGATTTTTTTTCGCAACGTATTAATAATCTAATATTACGTTTCGAAAATCTCTGGAAAATTATTTCGAAGATCTCTGTGGGTGTCGTAATTCTCCGGAGAAATTATGGACCAAAAAGTTTACGGAATATTACGCCTATTAAAATTTCCTGATGAGATACTTTAACCTACAACCTGCAGGGGTTGCGTTGAGGAAACATAGCCTTCGGGGGTGAGACTTCAAGTGGGAGAACTTAGGTTCGCAAAATAATATACCAATGTAGACTCGCCTTGGAATTAACCACTATCAGCCATAGCCGAAGGTCCACTGAAGTACCGTGTTAACACCGGGGGAGTAATTAAAGTATAAAGGATGAGAAGTTGTTCTCTAAGGGGTTGTAGAAGAGTAGTAGTTTATTGGTGGGTACGATGTTGTTCGTAAAGGAGTGTATAGGGGTGTTGATGATGAAAAGTTCTTTTTTTTTAGTCACGATCGGTGACTGTATATTTTTTAATTGACGTATGTGGGGTGTTTGCCTCTTCGGAATAGGATTACTATTTCGTAGCTCGGGTTTGAACGATGAAATACTCTCGAAATGTTTCTAGTTAGTTTTTATTTAATATGTAATTATATACTTGTATGTAAAAACAAACTTAATAAAGGCGCTAATCCAGTTAGTCATTCAAAAAAAAAAAAAAAAAAAAAAATTTTAATGTTACAGAAATGAAATATATATCATCTTGTAGCTAAGAACCAGATCTTTCGATCTGTTATAGGAATATTATAGTAGAAAATTACTCCTGGTTATGTAAAATTGATTTAAAATTAAAGCTAAAATTAATTATTTTTAAAAATTTAAAAATAATTTTTTATAATTGCACCATTATTTAGCTTTTGCGCCAGAATTTAGCCATTGCGTCTAATTGCACCGTGGCTAAATTCCAGACTCAATTAAATCTGGCTAAATTTCTGGCTCAATTCGTATTGTGCCTACCATCCCTAATTCATAGTTTTTAATTGGAAAAAATTTTTAAATAGTATACATTAGTCAAAGGTCTTGTTCTACTTTTTAAAAATTTGATCCAATCATAATCATTTATTAATTCTTATTACATTTGTTGCAAATGTTATAAAAAATTTGGAAGGTATTTTTATCAACATTTAGGAACTGGCCAAAAATTTATTAATTGTATTAAAAAAAAAAACATGATTAAGATATTATAGATTTTTTACTTTTACTTTCAACATGGATAAAACAAGTTGCATATTTCAATGATATAAATTTAAAAAACAAAACTTTATTTTTAATTACTTCAACATTACAAATTTTAAAAAAAGATTAATTTTACTTTAATTTTCAAAATATTTCTAGTTTTTTTACAATTCAAACAATTTTTAAATTTTATAAAATTAATTTAAATAAAAAAAATTAGTTGGAATCATAAAGAATATTATGATCTTGATAAAAAAAATGACAAATATTTTATTAAGAAAGAAAAAACAAATTATATCTCAAAAGGTAAATTAATCCTATATATAATATTATTGTAATAAATAATCTGCAATATTTTTAAATATATACTATTGACTAAAGACTATTATGTAATCTTGTGCTATTACTATTGTTTATTATTTCACTTGTTCATAATTAAGTGTAATCAATTGTGACTATGATCTATACATGTAACATAGAGTTCAAGTGGGGACTCTATAAAAATTACGATATTTAAAATATACTTAAAATATATTTAAAATATATTTCATTAAGTATTTTTTAAGTATTTTTTAAGTATATAAGAAATTACTTAAAATATTATTATTTTATACTTAAAATATATTTAAAATATATTTAAAATATATTTAAAAAACACTTAAAAAATACTTAATTTAGGTAATGAGAAGTATATTTTAGGTATATATTTAAAATATACTTAAAATATTATTAAAACATATTTAAAATTAAGTATATTTTAAGTATATACCTAAAACATACTTACATCAGTAAATTTTTTTAAACGTAAGCCTTCAAAGTCCTTCACTCCGATAACCTTCGAATACCTCCAACATAAACGTAATATTTACGAAGGTTATTGATACCGAAAACTTTCATTTTTATTAATAAAACGTAATACTCCGGAGGTTATTGATATCGATAACCTTCAATAACCTTCACTTTATCATAATAAATGTAATATTTGCGAAGGTTATTGGTCTGATAACCTTCAATAACCTTTGAAAACGAAATTATTACAATAACCTCCGACATTAAAAATTTCCTGATGTACTCATTACCTAAATTAAGTATTTTTTAATATATTTTAAGTATAAAATAATAATATTTTAAGTAGTTTTTTATGAATACAATTAAGTATATTTTAAGTATATTTTAATTTATTTTAATAATATTTTAATAATATTTTAATTATATTTTAAGTATTTTTTAAGCATACGTATTTCTTATAGGGGGATGATAATTTTTTGCGGTGACTAAGATCAAATTTTGTATATGGTTAATATAAATTATGCACATTAATGTGATATTTTTTTTGTCCATTCTGTATAATTATATGCCAATTCATTATAAATTTCATGATATTATGAGATATATTTTTAGGACCAGGTTTGTCCACATTATACATGTTGTTAAAACTATTGAATTGAGTCAGATATAATTAAAATTAAGAAAAATTAAAATTGAGTCAAGACAAATTTTGACTTTTATTAGTAATTGACGTAATTAGTTGAGTCAGACGTAATTAAAAATTGAAATTTTAAAAGTTAAGTCAAAGTCAAATTAGTTTTAATAACATGTATAGTCCACANGATATATTTTTAAGACATTTAGATCTTACGAGAATCAATTGTTTTTCGAGTAAAAAAATAAATTCGTAAGTACGTGAAAATCAAAGGTGAATTTAATACCATCAATGTAAGAATAGCGGAAAGATTCGAATTAAAATTTATTATTATTTATATTATAGAATTTATATTATTTGTATAAATATTATTTTTATTATATAACGTAATAAAGAGAATTATTTTATTATTATATTATTATATGTAAATAAATAATTATAAAATTTTAATGTAAAAATTGATATCGCGAAAATAATTAAATACGAAAACTTTCGAAATTAAACGTAAATTTTTACGTAAAATCTACGTAGATTTATGCGATTTTTTTTCGCAACGTATTAATAATCTAATATTACGTTTCGAAAATCTCTGGAAAATTATTTCGAAGATCTCTGTGGGTGTCGTAATTCTCCGGAGAAATTATGGACCAAAAAGTTTACGGAATATTACGCCTATTAAAATTTCCTGATGAGATACTTTAACCTACAACCTGCAGGGGTTGCGTTGAGGAAACATAGCCTTCGGGGGTGAGACTTCAAGTGGGAGAACTTAGGTTCGCAAAATAATATACCAATGTAGACTCGCCTTGGAATTAACCACTATCAGCCATAGCCGAAGGTCCACTGAAGTACCGTGTTAACACCGGGGGAGTAATTAAAGTATAAAGGATGAGAAGTTGTTCTCTAAGGGGTTGTAGAAGAGTAGTAGTTTATTGGTGGGTACGATGTTGTTCGTAAAGGAGTGTATAGGGGTGTTGATGATGAAAAGTTCTTTTTTTTTAGTCACGATCGGTGACTGTATATTTTTTAATTGACGTATGTGGGGTGTTTGCCTCTTCGGAATAGGATTACTATTTCGTAGCTCGGGTTTGAACGATGAAATACTCTCGAAATGTTTCTAGTTAGTTTTTATTTAATATGTAATTATATACTTGTATGTAAAAACAAACTTAATAAAGGCGCTAATCCAGTTAGTCATTCAAAAAAAAAAAAAAAAAAAAAAATTTTAATGTTACAGAAATGAAATATATATCATCTTGTAGCTAAGAACCAGATCTTTCGATCTGTTATAGGAATATTATAGTAGAAAATTACTCCTGGTTATGTAAAATTGATTTAAAATTAAAGCTAAAATTAATTATTTTTAAAAATTTAAAAATAATTTTTTATAATTGCACCATTATTTAGCTTTTGCGCCAGAATTTAGCCATTGCGTCTAATTGCACCGTGGCTAAATTCCAGACTCAATTAAATCTGGCTAAATTTCTGGCTCAATTCGTATTGTGCCTACCATCCCTAATTCATAGTTTTTAATTGGAAAAAATTTTTAAATAGTATACATTAGTCAAAGGTCTTGTTCTACTTTTTAAAAATTTGATCCAATCATAATCATTTATTAATTCTTATTACATTTGTTGCAAATGTTATAAAAAATTTGGAAGGTATTTTTATCAACATTTAGGAACTGGCCAAAAATTTATTAATTGTATTAAAAAAAAAAACATGATTAAGATATTATAGATTTTTTACTTTTACTTTCAACATGGATAAAACAAGTTGCATATTTCAATGATATAAATTTAAAAAACAAAACTTTATTTTTAATTACTTCAACATTACAAATTTTAAAAAAAGATTAATTTTACTTTAATTTTCAAAATATTTCTAGTTTTTTTACAATTCAAACAATTTTTAAATTTTATAAAATTAATTTAAATAAAAAAAATTAGTTGGAATCATAAAGAATATTATGATCTTGATAAAAAAAATGACAAATATTTTATTAAGAAAGAAAAAACAAATTATATCTCAAAAGGTAAATTAATCCTATATATAATATTATTGTAATAAATAATCTGCAATATTTTTAAATATATACTATTGACTAAAGACTATTATGTAATCNGTTGCATATTTCAATGATATAAATTTAAAAAACAAAACTTTATTTTTAATTACTTCAACATTACAAATTTTAAAAAAAGATTAATTTTACTTTAATTTTCAAAATATTTCTAGTTTTTTTACAATTCAAACAATTTTTAAATTTTATAAAATTAATTTAAATAAAAAAAATTAGTTGGAATCATAAAGAATATTATGATCTTGATAAAAAAAATGACAAATATTTTATTAAGAAAGAAAAAACAAATTATATCTCAAAAGGTAAATTAATCCTATATATAATATTATTGTAATAAATAATCTGCAATATTTTTAAATATATACTATTGACTAAAGACTATTATGTAATCTTGTGCTATTACTATTGTTTATTATTTCACTTGTTCATAATTAAGTGTAATCAATTGTGACTATGATCTATACATGTAACATAGAGTTCAAGTGGGGACTCTATAAAAATTACGATATTTAAAATATACTTAAAATATATTTAAAATATATTTCATTAAGTATTTTTTAAGTATTTTTTAAGTATATAAGAAATTACTTAAAATATTATTATTTTATACTTAAAATATATTTAAAATATATTTAAAATATATTTAAAAAACACTTAAAAAATACTTAATTTAGGTAATGAGAAGTATATTTTAGGTATATATTTAAAATATACTTAAAATATTATTAAAACATATTTAAAATTAAGTATATTTTAAGTATATACCTAAAACATACTTACATCAGTAAATTTTTTTAAACGTAAGCCTTCAAAGTCCTTCACTCCGATAACCTTCGAATACCTCCAACATAAACGTAATATTTACGAAGGTTATTGATACCGAAAACTTTCATTTTTATTAATAAAACGTAATACTCCGGAGGTTATTGATATCGATAACCTTCAATAACCTTCACTTTATCATAATAAATGTAATATTTGCGAAGGTTATTGGTCTGATAACCTTCAATAACCTTTGAAAACGAAATTATTACAATAACCTCCGACATTAAAAATTTCCTGATGTACTCATTACCTAAATTAAGTATTTTTTAATATATTTTAAGTATAAAATAATAATATTTTAAGTAGTTTTTTATGAATACAATTAAGTATATTTTAAGTATATTTTAATTTATTTTAATAATATTTTAATAATATTTTAATTATATTTTAAGTATTTTTTAAGCATACGTATTTCTTATAGGGGGATGATAATTTTTTGCGGTGACTAAGATCAAATTTTGTATATGGTTAATATAAATTATGCACATTAATGTGATATTTTTTTTGTCCATTCTGTATAATTATATGCCAATTCATTATAAATTTCATGATATTATGAGATATATTTTTAGGACCAGGTTTGTCCACATTATACATGTTGTTAAAACTATTGAATTGAGTCAGATATAATTAAAATTAAGAAAAATTAAAATTGAGTCAAGACAAATTTTGACTTTTATTAGTAATTGACGTAATTAGTTGAGTCAGACGTAATTAAAAATTGAAATTTTAAAAGTTAAGTCAAAGTCAAATTAGTTTTAATAACATGTATAGTCCACATTATACATGTCGTCAAAACTAATTTGACCTTGACTCAACTCTTAAAATTTCAATTTTTAATTGCGTTTGACTCAACTAATTGCATCAATTACTAGTAAAAATCAAAATTTGCCTTGACTCAACTCTAATTTTTCTCAATTTTAATTGCGTCTGACTCAATTCAATAGTTTTGACGACATGTATAGTCCACATGACCTTTTTAAGGTTTGATTAGTTTATATTAATAGATATCGATTTAAAATCATGTGAATGAACCTGATCTTGAAATCTACCTCAGTATCACTAACAGATTTTTCACACCATGTGATATTTCTAATTTTGCTAAATTTAATTGGACTATAAATTGACAAGTAGTCATATGTTGTTTTTACAAGGTGATGAATATTGGGTGATGAATATGTTTTTCACATGTAAAAAAATTTTAAATTCTTATGATATTTAATAAAAATTGATATGAAGAAGGGTGTGACACATGATGATAAATATATTACCCAGCTTCTCCAGTATCACCAGAAATTTTTTCGCGAAAATGTAATATTCTGCAGGGTTAGGATTAGTGTATTATATTTATTACCACGTATTACACCTTTTGAATATTGATTTTTATTAAATATCCTGGGAACTTAAAATTTTTTTACTTATGGAAATCATATTTGTCACCTGATATTCATCACCTGCAAAAATAACACATGAAATATTTCTGATCACACACCAAATTATAATCCAATCAAAATTTAATTTGCAAAAAAATTTCTGGTGATACTGGGGTAGCTTACACTACCCTGATAAATCCTAACCCCTGCATAAGGGGTGAAAAATCTGTTGGTGATACTGGGGTAGATTGGTTTCAAAATTATTATTGAGTGATCCTTGAGATAAATTTTATCTTTTATATCAATTATATGATTCTGTAATCTTTATTATAAAAATCTCCAATATTCCAAATTATGTGATATTCTGTGACAAATAAGATAAGTTCTGTATTTAGATGTATTTTAATGTGATATTGTGATTTTCTGTGAATTACAATAAATCATTGTCCCTGAGCTCAAGGGAGCCTCCCCAGTAAGTATCACCAGAAATTACCTGATCACACACCAAGTTATGGTCCAATCAAAATTTAAAATGTTATATTTTCGCGAAAAAATTTCTGGTGATACCGGCAGCTCCCATGTGATCGTGGAAAAATGATATATAAGTTATAAATTATCGTTGTTATTAATGACCAAAAAAAAAAATCGGAATCAATCAAATTTTAAATGAACCAATTTTCATTATTATTATTATTATTTACATTCTTGATCATTCTTTGATCATTTTTGATTGCTTTATATGATCACAACTGCAAATTGGTGATAATTCAAGATGCACGAAATCATAACTTTGCAATTTGGACATTACTCCAATTTCGTAGGAACTCATTATTGGAATGCACAGGTTTGAATTTTTACATAATTAATTATACTCATTTCATTCAATTAAAAGAAGTTTAAAAATTACATTTTATTATAGGATGCATATTTTACTTATAATGATTCACCTAATTCTCCCGAACCTGAAATCATTCATGATATACACTTTCGTACAGGTCTTTCTCAAAAGGTGAGTTTTTGATTTTTAATACAACATTTATATAAGTTTAATATATTTTTTAAGTGAAAAAATCTTAATGAAATATTTATTGATTCGTTTTTTAAGGGAATTGAAACTTATACGCCACGAGTAATCATTTATGATTTAAAAGGTTGGGAAGATTTAAACATAAATTATACGTAAAAATTATATATACGTATTCATATACGTTCAATATATATATATATATATATATACGTGGCAAAATTATTTTTAAAATGGATTTTGTTTAGGTGGGTTCGGACAAATTAAAAAAATGAATAAATTATACGAAGATACAACAACTGATGAAAGTGATCAACTATGGTAATAATATTTTAATGGGACGAGATGATAAATTTCCATTTTAATGAATTGAATTGAATTTAATTGAATTATTTAAATTATTTGTGTAGGANAAGTTTAAAAATTACATTTTATTATAGGATGCATATTTTACTTATAATGATTCACCTAATTCTCCCGAACCTGAAATCATTCATGATATACACTTTCGTACAGGTCTTTCTCAAAAGGTGAGTTTTTGATTTTTAATACAACATTTATATAAGTTTAATATATTTTTTAAGTGAAAAAATCTTAATGAAATATTTATTGATTCGTTTTTTAAGGGAATTGAAACTTATACGCCACGAGTAATCATTTATGATTTAAAAGGTTGGGAAGATTTAAACATAAATTATACGTAAAAATTATATATACGTATTCATATACGTTCAATATATATATATATATATATATACGTGGCAAAATTATTTTTAAAATGGATTTTGTTTAGGTGGGTTCGGACAAATTAAAAAAATGAATAAATTATACGAAGATACAACAACTGATGAAAGTGATCAACTATGGTAATAATATTTTAATGGGACGAGATGATAAATTTCCATTTTAATGAATTGAATTGAATTTAATTGAATTATTTAAATTATTTGTGTAGGAATTGGAAGGTTGAAACTTATTCTCAGATGCCATATCCAAAAAATGAATTTTTGAGGAATCTCGAGGAAGAGGTAAAAAATTTGCTATTTATTATCATCACGCTTCGCGCTCACATATACACTTGCACAATTATTAATTCAATTTAAATTTAAATTTTTTTTTAAAGGAAGAAAAAGCTTTTTCTTCAGAACCCATAAATGATATTAATGATAATGAAATTGATTTTGAAGAGAAAAATTTCAATTTGAATGAAACTGTGAAAACGTGGTCAGATTTCAACAAGATATATTATCATCCCCAGAGTATTTATTCCATTCCAGAATTTCAATATGATGATGATTTTTCACCATTTGATGTATTTACTTATGGAAAAAATGTATTCTCAAAAAATAAAAATGTAGGAATTTTTTTTTTCCTTCTTTGTTGAAATTAAATTTAGTATATTATAATAATTTTATAATTTGTCTTTAGGAAGATGAAAATTCTTTTGAAAAAAATTTTAGATTCTTTGCTGAAGAATGTGATTCAATACAAGTAGGTTTTTTTTTTTTAAAAAAAAAGTTGTAAAAATGTGTGAAAACTAATCCGCTAAAATCGTTAAATCATTAAAATCGTCAGGGATTTCAAGTAATTGCAGACACTATTGATGGATTCGGTGGATGTGCAAGTAATTTTCTTGAACAATTACGTGAAGAGTATCCAAAAAATTCAATTTTGAGTTTTGGTATAACTGAATCACCAAAATTGGTATCATCACCGGAAAGAGTTAGTACGAATTTAAATTGATATTAAAATATTTATTTATAACAATTTTTTTTTTTATAATCTAATTTTTGTATTTTATAGGCTAATTATTTTAAAAAACAAATCTTGAATTCTTCGCTTAGTACAATTCAGTTGACAGAGTTATCATCATTATTTATTCCCTTGAATATTCCACCATTTCCTTTGGGAAACGAACCTTTTTTAAAGTTTACTCAACCAAATGTGGGCATAATTCTCTCTCTCTGATATTTTGGTTTTCATCTAAAAAATTAGAAAACCGTGAATTTATCTAGATTTACCTTCCATCATAGTTTGGCCTTCCCTATCATTCTAGTGGAATTCTTTCTGCAGCAATTGAAACAGCTACATTACCTTTTAGGTAATAATAAGAATACATTTACATAATATTAATAATTATTTATTTATTATTATATATTATTATATTTATTACAAGAATATTTATGACCATTATTATTATTATTTTTATATTAAGATCGAAACGAGATTTCATATATATGAGTGATTTTGTAAATCGATTAACATGGAGAGGAAATACAAAAATTGGAATTCTTGATTTAATATTTCCTTTTCCAATTAGTGAATTTGGAGAAATTCATTTCCAAAATATAGTTTCAAATAATATCAAAAATGGTATTAGTATAGATTTATCAATGTCGCAAGTTCAACGAATTAAACAAATTCAAAGAATTCAACAAGTTCAAGTAAGAAAATATGAAAAATATTCATACATTTTGCATCCATTTTATTACTTTTTTTTTTCATTTACTTATTTATTTATTTATTATTTATATATAGGAACAAATCTATCCTCCAACAATATTTGGACAATCCGTTGTCATCAGAGGAATACCGAATATATTTAATTCTGTTTCAAGAAGAGATAATCCAAAAAAATCTACGGATATCACAACAGATATATTTCAACAATATAAATCTTTGAAAAGTGGGATGAATTTTTTTTATTCTACCAATTTAGCTTATCCCATTCCAAATTCCTTTCCCAAAATATTTAAGAATCTAAACTTGAATGGATATGTTGATGAATTTAGAGGTTTCACGAATTCTTCATCATCAAATTCCGTTAAATCAATTCCAACTCTTTCCCATCTAACCATTTCCACTCAAGTAAAAGAATTACTAAAACTTTATACGAATCTACTTCAAAAAATAAATTTTAATCAATTTCCCGAATTTCAAGATGGTATCGAAGGATTATCACATGATGAGTTCATCGAAACAAAAGAATTATTATATAATCTCTGTGGAACTTTAGAAAATGATCATAATATTTAATCAAATAATTTATTCATAAATATTAATAATTTATTCATAAATATTAAAAGTATATTAAAGTACAATATTTAAATTTTCTATGTTAGAGGTAATTAACGTTAATAAAGTACAATATAAATTATTGGTCAATTATTATTATTTTTTTTTTTTTTAAAAAAAAAAACGGCAAGCCTTTTGCGTTATTTACAAAAATGTATTATTGAAATTATTAAATTATTAAGAAACTAAAAAAAACAAATCTATTATATTAAATTATTATTTAAATATTAAAAGAAATTTTTAATTATGGATGGTCTTGAACGATTATCAACTTTCTTTGTTTTTTTCTCTTTAACAGTATTATATTTACTATAACTGATAAAATCTAATACATTATGATCATAACCTTTTGACTTCAACACTGGAGAATCTTCGGGATTAGTAGTTGGGGTAGTATTTATTTGATGATGATCTAAATCATCGATATCCGAATCATTCGAAAGTGACGAAGAAGGGGACATTGGTGGAACAGATGGCAAATTATTGTCTTCTAATTGTAAAACAAGCTCTTTGTTTTCCAATATTTTATAATTATTACCATTTTTGTCATTATTATTATTATTATTATTATTATTATTGTTATTGTTATTGTTATTATTATTATTATTATGATTTTTATGATTTTTATAGTTATTATTATTTTTATAGTTATAATTACTTGGTAGACTAAAATAATTCTTTACAGGAGAAATAGGTGAAGTAGAAGAATTTAATCTAGAAAATGCGAAAGTTGAACGATTTTTCAAAATATTATCTTTTTCAGTTGTAAGAGTGATTAAATAATCAGGTTTTGCAAAAGAGAAATAATCAGTTTTATCCCCCTCTTTGTCATGCCATGACTCATGACCATCAGAATTGGGAGAAGGTGGAAGATAAGCACCAGATATATTATCTATCTTACATAATTTATATTTCTCCTCTTTTTTAGATTCAACGAACGGAGGAGTTGGTAACGATAAAAACATTGAATTTGCTAAATATTCAACTCGTTTTTTTGTTTTTGGAACAATAGAAAGTGGATCTATTTGAGACATAATTTATTATATGATTTTATTATCTTTTATATTTTTTTGGGAAAATGGTTAAAAAAGAAAAATTAAGTATTTTTTAGGGGCGTGTTTTTTTTTATTTCAAAACTTAGTAATAAATATAAAAATCGTGTTAACCACGCGGATAATACATTAATAATTGGTGTTACATTTTTAACATTTAAACCCCACTAAAGGATATTAGATTTAGGTAATAATGGGGTGGGGTAAAAATAACAAAATATATTAGTAAGAATGATTAATAAAATGCATGATTTACCTGATTTACTTGATACTTAGCCAAAATAAGTCATAGTTAAGGGCAGTGTTATTCTTTTAATATAAATATCATTTACAGCTAAGCGGCACATGTGACTAATATTGAATTTAATCAAGTTTTTTCGTTTTAATAGACCAAAATAGCTAAAGAATGGCTTTAGTGTAAATGTGTCAGGGAATAATTTTTTTTTCTCAATATTTTAGATGATTGCTACGCTATTAAGTAGTTTCAGTAATCTACAACTTGATCGTAAGATTTTTATAGTGTGTGAAAAAGTAGTAATGCTTAACGTACGATCTGTGGTCCTACTTTCTGAAAGAATTATTGGAATGATATGTTCTTGATTTGTTGTAAATCTTTTTTTTTATTATTAAAATAAATTTTTTTTTATAGAAAATATTTTTAAAAACTATACAGTTACAGTGAATACATACACGCAGAGCAAGGGAAGTTATAAGAACATTTCTTTCATACAAGGAATGTAATATTTATGTGTCACATGATAAGTTCAATGAATCCTCTTTGATTATTCGTTAGTCCACGTGCATTGAACGATTTATAAGGCACCAAAATTTTTAAGCTTAAAATTTTTTTTTGTGCAATACAAGTATGGCTACAGAAGTTGCAGATCGAGTTGAGATTAAAACTGAAAGCGTTACAAGGTAATAGATTAATAGGTTATAGGTTTTAAATCAAATGATTTAAAAAATACTCGAATCCTCAAGCTTTTGCTTTTTCTTGCTTCTTAGCCAACCAGTTATTACTTCAAGCACCTCTCCTACCACGAGAAGAACAAGCCGTAATGATAAAAGACGAGCTAGCAATGAGTTATCACGGCAGAACACCGAAGAGGTTAGTAAATAGTATTAACTTTTCTGATTCTTTTTTCTTCTTCCCAAATTATTATTCAAGTATGATTCTCTAATCCATATCATGATTTCTTATTATTATAGACTAAAAGACCACGGTTAGACATAAAAGATGCTGAAGTGAAAAAACGAGGGCAAAGAATCTTTGGAGTTCTTTTAGGCACTTTGACGAAATTCAAAAATGATATTCAAAATAAAACGGAAGCTGTATGTTTTGTTTGTTTGTTCATTACTAGTGAAGGATTAATTCTTTGTAATCACTGATTCCGTGATTCTGTGATGTCGACTTTTAATTGATATAATTTTCTATTGCAATAATTAGGATATTAAACGTGAACAAATCGTTCAAAAAACTCAAGACAAATTAAAGAAGGAACATGAAGAATTAGTAAATAAGATGAAAAAAGAAGAAGAAGAGCGAAAGGAAAAAATTGCAAAAGAAAAGAAAGAAGCGGAAGAAAAAAGGCTTAAAGAATTGGTTTGTATTCTTTAAACATATTAATTTTAATATTTTAATATTTTAATATTTTAATATTTTATTATTTTTAATATTTTTAATATCTAAGACTGAAATTTTATACATAACTAATAATAAAAATC
Organism: Diversispora epigaea; assembly: GCA_003547095.1. Lineage (NCBI taxonomy): Eukaryota > Fungi > Glomeromycota > Glomeromycetes > Diversisporales > Diversisporaceae > Diversispora > Diversispora epigaea. Next base: position 225,395 of record PQFF01000009.1, on the reverse strand, counting down.
AATTAAATCATCAGCAAGAATGTTGGACAACGCAAAAAAAGAATTTGGCGAATTTCCTCCGTACAAATACGGAACCTTCACTTTATTATCTTCCCGCTAGAGTTTCCCAACCAATGGTTGAAACAATAGCGAGACAGAAACGTCAATTGGTGTTAGAATCAACTTCCTCTATATCCCGTGATGATAATAATAATAATAATAATAATAATGTAATTAAAGAGGAAGTAACAGATAACGCTGAAGACATTGAAATGTCGGATCAAAATGATAAAAAAGTAACATCAGCAGAAAATATTAAGATGGAAACTGATCAACCAGAAATAAAGGATGAAAAATCATTAGAGGAGAACAATAATAACAAAGATGATCAAACACAATTATCATCATCATCAGTAGTAAATAATAATAATAATAATAATGAATCCCAAGAAGAAGAAGGAGAAGAAGCAACCATAGCAGCAACAACCGAAGAAGGTGAACCTCCTGTATTTAATAAAACTGAAGAATCAGTTGTAAAAGATGAAGAACATACTGACAGTAAGGATGATCCCGTGGAATATTAAATGCTTTTTATAGGTCTGTATACTCCAATTTATGTTTGCATAGTTCTTTTTCAACTTTTTTTTATTTTTTTTTTTATTTTTTGCTTTCAATTCTTCTTTCTTTATTGTTGGTGTCGGGGAATGCGACCAATATAATAATAAAAGTAATTANATTTTAATATTTTAATATTTTAATATTTTATTATTTTTAATATTTTTAATATCTAAGACTGAAATTTTATACATAACTAATAATAAAAATCAATTAAATCATCAGCAAGAATGTTGGACAACGCAAAAAAAGAATTTGGCGAATTTCCTCCGTACAAATACGGAACCTTCACTTTATTATCTTCCCGCTAGAGTTTCCCAACCAATGGTTGAAACAATAGCGAGACAGAAACGTCAATTGGTGTTAGAATCAACTTCCTCTATATCCCGTGATGATAATAATAATAATAATAATAATAATGTAATTAAAGAGGAAGTAACAGATAACGCTGAAGACATTGAAATGTCGGATCAAAATGATAAAAAAGTAACATCAGCAGAAAATATTAAGATGGAAACTGATCAACCAGAAATAAAGGATGAAAAATCATTAGAGGAGAACAATAATAACAAAGATGATCAAACACAATTATCATCATCATCAGTAGTAAATAATAATAATAATAATAATGAATCCCAAGAAGAAGAAGGAGAAGAAGCAACCATAGCAGCAACAACCGAAGAAGGTGAACCTCCTGTATTTAATAAAACTGAAGAATCAGTTGTAAAAGATGAAGAACATACTGACAGTAAGGATGATCCCGTGGAATATTAAATGCTTTTTATAGGTCTGTATACTCCAATTTATGTTTGCATAGTTCTTTTTCAACTTTTTTTTATTTTTTTTTTTATTTTTTGCTTTCAATTCTTCTTTCTTTATTGTTGGTGTCGGGGAATGCGACCAATATAATAATAAAAGTAATTACCGGTAAAAATTTTGTAGCAATTTCACATAACCCAAGAATTGGGGATTTTCTTAGTAGTAATTGTGTATACTTTATATATATATATATACAGAGTTTATATACAGTTTATATACAGTTTATATATATAATACAAGAGTATACACATTATATATATATTTGTATATTATTTTTGTACTTTCGATTTAATAGAAAATAAATTTTTTTGTGATATACAAATTCTTCAAATGTTTTCGTTTTTTTTTTTTTTAAAATGTATTCCATATTAAGTTAGATCTTGTTAATCAGTCTTTATTTTTTTAGTGTTACATTTGAATTCACGAGCTTTAAACAATTTATTAAATATTGTAATATTTTATTATAATAATGTTATTTGTAAGACGAAATAAATGTATGGGACATTTTTACCCTCACTCGATTACATTTTTGTCTCCTCCTTTATTTCACGTAAAGGTTTTCAATACGAACTAAGCCCCGTTTTTTACGCCCAATTATAGAGGCTTAGCTATAAATATAGACCATTACATATTCTTTTTAAGATGACGACTGAGGAAAAATCGTTAAATTTAATTCAAACAATTGATACAACTGATACAATCGATGCAATTGATGCAACTGTTGCGACTTCGAGTAATATCAAAGAAATTAGCCACGAAGAAAACACACCCAATGTTGACAATGTTGGAATTGATAGTTTAACGACGGGTTCGGATAATAAACTGGATACAAAAAATATAGAAATTATTTCCGACTCTCAACCCATGTCAATAAATTCAGTAAATTCAATAATAAAACGATTTTTATCAATTATGAAATCAACTTTTGAAACTGCAACAGAAAAGAAAGTTCTTGAAAATGTTAAAACAATCTTTTCGTCAACTCCAATGCTTATTTTCGTCATATATTTGTTAATATACCTTGCTTGGAGTTATGTTCAGAAATCACATTTGATTCTACTTGGGATTGGGTGTGTACTTGGAAATGTATTTAAAATAGGATTATATTCATTACAAAATAAAGTGGTCGTGGTACAAGAATCATCTTTATTTCGAAATAATCAAAATTTATTTCAGGTAGCGTTTTTTTTTTTTTTTTTTTTTTTTTCAATTAAAAAATAATGAATTTTAAATATTATTATAAATATATATAATGTATATAATGTGTATATTTATTCTTAATTATAAAAAAAATTAGCAACAGGAGGGAAAATCAGTAAAATCAGATGAACTTGAAATTAATGAACTTAATATTACCCCACGTATTAACGAATCATTAAATAAAGTATATAGCTATATAATTCGGGATATAGTTGATTTTTATTATGATCCGATAAATCCCAATCAAGATCCTGAATTATCAACTCAAGTACGTAATTCTATGAATGCTATGACAATAAATTTATCCGAATATCTTCGAAATTCGGATAAAATTGAAGTAGGAAAAATTTCTTGCGTTGCAATAGCGGAAACTTTTATTGTACACTTGGTATGTATTTAATTGTAAAATGGTTTTTATAACTTTCTTTTGAGGTAAGATTGAATATATCTGAATATTTATTATATTTCATTTCTATGAAGATCTAATAAAAAATATTCTTTTTTTTTTTTCATTTATTTTTTCTATTTATTTTTTTCCATTTATTTATTTTTATTTTTTTTTCGTTTATTTACTTTTCTTTCATTCATTCATTCATTCATTCATTCATTNTAATATTACCCCACGTATTAACGAATCATTAAATAAAGTATATAGCTATATAATTCGGGATATAGTTGATTTTTATTATGATCCGATAAATCCCAATCAAGATCCTGAATTATCAACTCAAGTACGTAATTCTATGAATGCTATGACAATAAATTTATCCGAATATCTTCGAAATTCGGATAAAATTGAAGTAGGAAAAATTTCTTGCGTTGCAATAGCGGAAACTTTTATTGTACACTTGGTATGTATTTAATTGTAAAATGGTTTTTATAACTTTCTTTTGAGGTAAGATTGAATATATCTGAATATTTATTATATTTCATTTCTATGAAGATCTAATAAAAAATATTCTTTTTTTTTTTTCATTTATTTTTTCTATTTATTTTTTTCCATTTATTTATTTTTATTTTTTTTTCGTTTATTTACTTTTCTTTCATTCATTCATTCATTCATTCATTCATTCATTCATTTATTTATTATTTATTATTATTTAAAAATTTTAAAGCGGGAATTTCGACAATTTATTGCATCAAATAAATCATTAGATGTTTATTGTGAAGAAAATAAATCATCGGTTTTTGCGCAAACCACCAATAGGAAGTTACAATCTTCACTTCTTCGTTCTTTGTCACGATTAATGTTTACACGTCTTTTTCCATCAACTGAATCTCGTAGTCGTATTTTAATGGCATTCATTTCTGAATTATGGGCTACACAAGTTTTTGAGAAAGTTCTTGATACGATATGTGACCCGGATTGGATTAATTGGACTATTGTTGATTATTTAACTGATGATAATAATAATCCAGATGAAATTCATGACACAACTTTATTTCAACAATTGGCTACTTCTATAGATGAAGAAGTGGCTGGTTTGGCTGAAAGATTAAAACAACCTTCAAATCAATCAAATCCACTTTTCAATTTTAAACCTGAAGAAATAAATGAATTAAATATATCAATCGGTTCCTCTTCAGAAATTTATTCGGTACCATTTTCACCTAATCGTCTTTTCTCTCGTTCAGCCAATTCAATCAATTTACGAATGATCCTTGATCAACAATCCAAAATGTTTGCCGAATTTATGGCTTTTCTTGAGGAATATAATGCCGATAGTTTATTACGATTTTGGCTTCAAGCTGATTCATTTAGAAAAATTGCATCTGATGAATTGAATATAAAATTAATTCAAGAAGATGCTTTGGGAATTTTTAAAGCATATTTTGGTGAAGCTGCGACACATCCTGTAAAAGTTGTAGAAGAAAATATTGTTAAACAGTGTGCCCGAGAGATTGCAAAGGCACCAACTTGTAATTGTTTTATTACCATGCAAGAATATGTTTTTGGTGTATTACAAAATGAGTATTTTGATAATTTTGTTAAAAGGATGAAAGAACAAGGAGAAGATTTGAGTTTTATGATAAATGATGAAATAGGAAAAGGTGAAGAAATAGAACATCATTCTGAAGTGGGATCAAGTTTATCATCACAGTCTGAAGAGGTTAAAGAGATTAAAGAGGTTAAAGAGATTAAAGAGATTAAAGAGGTTAAAGAGGTTAAAGAGGTTATAGAGGTTAACGAGGTTAAAGAGGTTAAAGAGGTTAAAGAGGTTAAAGAGGTTAAAGAAGTTAAAGAGGTTAAAGAGGATAAAGCAAACAATTTATTGAATCTAGTTCAAGATGATAATAATAATTTTGTGAACAATTCTATTCATGACTCTAATTTGAATAAACCAGCATCAACATTTTTAGAACATTCTGTAATAAATGAAAATCAAGTATCACATAAAATGGAAAACATACGTCAAATATCAGAGGATATAGTCGAAGAAAATCTTGTAACAGAAACTTCAGAAAATTTTATTAATATTACTGCAGAAGAAGAAGAAAATCCAATAGCAGAAAATTCTATTTACACTGCTGTAGAAGAAGAAAGTCCTGATGAGATGGCTATGGAAGAAAATCCTGTAACAGAAATTTCTGTTGAAAATTCTGATGACGTAGCTATAGATTATGCAATTGTAGATCACGAGAGTGATTTGGAATCTTTATTCGAACGTCCATTAATGGATCTTAATGGGGTTCGAATAAAGATGATGGATGTATCGGAGTCTTCCCCTAATAAATATATCTATTCACCCAAATCACTCGAATATATGATTCAAGTTGAACAACCCGGTTCAACTGGATGGATTATGACTCGAAAATTTTCTGATTTTGAAACCATGCATTCCGCTCTAGTAAAAACTTTTCCAAAAGCTGAGAAAGTAACCATGCCTCGACTTATGTTAAAGAGGAATCAAGAAGCTTGTAAATCTCTGGAAAGATATCTGAACATATTATTAAGTGATGCTACCTTATGTGAAAGTGAACCACTTCAAAAGTTTATGAAAATAGATGGACTTGAAGCCGAGAAATTAACAAAATCTAAAACTATGAAGAATGCAAAAAGTGCAAAAAGTGCAAGAAGTGTAAAAAGCAAAGCACTTTCAATTCTGTCAATACCAAAATCCATGTCAGTGGTAAATCTTGTAGGGGTAATGTCAGGTTCCATTTCGAATGATGAGAATAAAAATCACCCTGAACAATTATCAACGCAACCTAGTTACGTAGAATCATCTAAAAAGTCATCTCCTGATTCTAAAAGATCTTCGAACAGTTCTCTTCAAAAAAAATTGTCTATAGAAATACTTAATGCAACTTCCGATGAAACGACCAAGAGTTCAACATCAATAAATGAAAATATAACCCGGCCAAGCGTTGAAAGTGTAATTTCTACATCCTGGGAATCAAGTCGAACCGTAACACCTACGACAATATCTAACGAATGTGATACCACTTCAATAGGTATTACTACTTCGATAGGTATTACTGATACATTAGTAACTGAAAAACCGACATTAGAAAAATTAGAAATGTCATATAATCTCCCTCCTGAACCTTCTTCTAACGCATCACCATCAGCTTCAGGGGTTACAGTTATAGACCAAACCCCGACGCCACTAAAAAATCATTCACGACCACAAAAACAATTGACCAGTGACGATACTAATCTTTTAATTGATCTCATTTTTGCTATTGTCGAAGAGATATTTGATTTATCGGAAAAATCACAGTGGCATCTTCGAAAGACCGTCCTTTCTGTATTACGTCAAGTTGTTAGGAGGTCATATACCGAGGCAATCAAAAGTTCATTTTTGATGACCATTGATTCCTTTTATACCGAAGATTATTGTGTATCAATGATTGATAATTTGACAAATTCATTTTGGCCCAATGGAGAATGGTCGGATGTTATTCAAGAAAGAACGGAAGAAGATAAATTGAAGACCAAAGAGGAAGCCAAAAAATTACTTTTACAAAATGCTGTACCTGATTCATTGAAACAAGTTATGGGATATGAAAATTCACGACTTATGGTTGGAAGATTGGTGGATGATTTCTTGGCCGAGAAAGAAGTGGTGAGGGGAATGGGAATTAATATATTAGATAGAGTGTTGAAACTTATAATTCCCGAATAATTTGAGACAAAGAATTTTCAATATTTGTAGATATATATTATTTTTATGAAGATTTATTAATATTGTTATTATTATTTTTGTTATTTTATATAATATATTATTATTATTATTAGAAATTATTATTAAAATTATTAAAATTCAGGAATCGAAATATTGGAATAATTTAGTTTAATTTTGGTTGAAATTATATTAATTATTAAATTATTAAATTTTTAGTCTTTTAACTTGTTCAGAAAAGATGCAAAGTTTTAAAACATAATAATTGTACAATATAATTATATATAAACATACATACATTAATGTGATAAATTTCGAAAAATTTAAAATACCAAAGATCTATGAATGCTTTTATTTATCTGTACAATATTTATTAAACATCTACGGAAATACACTAATAGATTAAAACTATTTATAAAACTATTTAAAGTCACTATCAAAAGAAAATTTATTCGTTGAATACAAATTTATTAGGCGAAGGCAAAATATACCATTCGAATAATAAAAATACATTTCACCTAAACATTATTTTAAAGAAGTCAAAAAGTATTAACATTTATTTTTTATTTTCAATAACAACCAGAGGGATCGATCGAATCTTTTCCTCTAATAAAAATAATTAAAAAAATTCAGTTTAGATTAGTGTTAAAAAATATAAAAAATATAATAATAAGACTAGAACTAACCCCATGCAATCAGCTTTCCTGATCCATTGCCGGACGCGACAAAATTGATTTGGGGATGAAACGCATTAACGGCTGCCAAAACAAAGAAATCAAAATAACAATTAAAACCAAACAGAGCGTGATTAATATAAAAAAGTAAATTTGGGATTTTACCTGGTATAGCAGTCAAATTTTCGTCGCGCAGATTCCAAATCAATTCGCCGTTCACACTAGATATTACATCAGCGGACCTTTTCATATTACCAATAATAAAATGAGGATGCAAATTTGGGTTCGGATTCCATGTAGCCCGAAACATTGTTACCCATCTTGGTAATGATAATTAAGAATTAAGAATTAATAATTAAATAAAAATCATTTTATGAGAAAAATAAAAAAATAAAAAAATTAATATAAAATGTATATTCACCTTCCCGTTCTATTATCATGTGGAACAATTACACGTGTTTTCAATTTCATTTCATTATTAAAGTCGAATACTCTCGCCGTATTATCAAAGCATGTTGTAACAACTTGATCACCATTAGGACTCCAAAATGCGCTCGTAACTGAATTACTAAAACAAATTTCTTGAATTTGCACTTCATCATTTGGTTTTCTTGGTTTCAAATTACGAATATCCCAAAGTCGCATTGATCTATCCAATGAACAAGTGACAAGAAAATTAGGGTGGATTGGATTAATGGATACATTTCCAATCTTTTGATCATGCAGAAGATGTTCCTCGAATGTTTTAACAGGTTCGCGAAGATCTTTTATACCAAACTTTCCGTCAATTGTTGAAAAGTATATTACGTTTCCATTAGGACTAAAATCCATGCTTGTTAACATATCTTCGTCTTGCGATACAAATGCTTCCATAAATTTTGCCGAATTAAGATCAAAATAACGAATTGATCCATCATAAGAACATGTAAAGAGTTGATTAGAATCGATAGGTGAATATTTGGTCACAAGAACAGATTTCGAATGGGGTTTAAACATATAAGTTCTTGGTTCAATATCACCATTTTCCAATTTAACATTTTCCTTAACATCCCAAAAACAAAGTGAACCAGTTTTATCTCCTGCAGCCACTAATATTTTATCCTTCGAAGGATGAACAGCAATAGAATAAATTCGATCTGAAGATACTTTAACTGCAGGCCATCGTTGTCCAATAGATAATGAACGACACGCCCATCGAATTGATGTAAATCCTTCTTTACCTCCTGCAACTGAACTATAGTCGATATCTTCATTTTTAACTGTTTTAACTGTTTTATTAAATTCTAACATTGATTTTGTTAAATCCGATAATATTTCAATAAAATGATTTGTATCATCAATGGACGTGGCTTTTGAACGTACAGCATTTAAATCAACATCTCCTTCTATTCTAATGAATTTTTTTAATTCCTCTTCTTTAATCTTATTTCTTTCTTCGACTTCACGTTTCGCTTCAGGTCCATCCGGCTTGAGACCACGTATTCTCAAAGATTTACGTGTTGGAGTGCTAGGTTCTTTCTTAGGTTTTTTGAGTGGCTTAGGTTTCCGCCTGTACCGAGAACCAACAAGATCTGGAATAAGTTGTCTAAGAACTTCTTCATTTCGTCGTATATTTTCTTGCCGTTGTTTTTCACTTTATTATAAGAACGCGTTCGCGTCAAACATTATATATATTATTTTTTTTTTTTAAAAAAAAAAAAAGAACTCTACGATTGTTCTTATTGTGGTATGGTATGATCCGTATTTGGTCATACTCAAAGAATTAGGGATTATTTATATTTTTTTTTTTTAAAAAAAAAAAGACGCGTCCCAAGATATAAATATGTGTTTTAAAATAGCTTACTATTCGTTGAGTGCCGAGTTGCCATCCATTTTTTTTTTATAATTATTTTAATTATTTTCAATTATTCGCCCACGAACTTTTGATAAAAGTTAAAATATTAGTAATAAATGATCAGTAGATCAATGACAAATTTGAAAATTTCCTGATGACTTGTTGAAATATGTAGTGCACCCATATTCTTGCATGTGGTCAGCGTGACCTGACATGCCCGCGCATGAGTGAATTAACATCCATCGTGACCTACAATGTGCCTATACACTTATTTCTAAAGACATATACGATCTGCGTAATCGAGGAATTTTAACAATGGAGATGCTTAAAAATTAGATTTTCAACGTATACAAATTATGGTCACGAGAATAACAATTACGAATATAAAAGATGTTGTTTGTTTTTTGTTTTTGAAATAGATGGATTGATTATTTGATTGACATATCATATAATAAATGCTTTGTTAAGGTCAAAACTTTTATAATCGATATTGTTTTATTCTTATGTATATAAAATTTGAACATATATTAATTTTGATTTTTCACATGTATCAATATTTTTAATCTCACCCTTAAATTATATGATCTAAAAAAAAAAAAATATAAATAATCCCTAATTCTTTGAGTATGACCAAATACGGATCATACCATACCACAATAAGAACAATCGTAGAGTTCTTTTTTTTTTTTTAGGTGATCCCGTTCTAATTACTTTCTAAAATTTCTTTTCTTAAATCCTCTTCAGTTTTGTTAAAGCGGTTTACATGACATGTTGCATGTGTTGTTTACCTTGTACCTCTATAACAGAACAAAATCATACTGTGAATAATATGCGTCAAGCTCTAAATCCTAAATTTGGATGGTGAATATATTGATTATGACTTCGCGACAGAATTTTCATGCTTATTTAAGTAATGGAACCATGATTTGTTTCTATAATTATTAAAAATTAACAAACCTTTATTACACATTCATAGCATTGGAATACAGAAATTTAAATATTTTGTGGAAAGACACACATGCCTTCTCTATTGTGAGTGATTTTTTTAGCTTCTATAAGACCAAAAGGAAAAGATTATTGTTAACTATTTATATAACGTGCGTTCCACGTGTAATCGAGTAACATGATGTCATTAATTAATTAGAAAAGATTTACCATTTGATTTTTACCATTTGATTTTTGATCATTTGATTTAACAACTTTTTTAATGAAATTAATCAACTAAGAAATTAAATAAAAGATACCATTAATTGGACTTTATAAAATTAATAGTAATAACTTTTTATTCAAAATTTCCTACATTGTATGAAGTATTATAAAATATTTGATGAATAATGAATTATAAAAAGAAATTTTTATTTGATTTTTTTTTTCAAAAAAAAAACAAATTAAACTGGTTTCAGTATAATTTATAAGGAATTTATAGAAAGATCTGACTGTATATAGATATAGACATCCTTTATTTTGCTTCACAGAAATAACCAACAAATAGTAGTCACAGCAATGTGCTTTTATTCGGCAGATCAAAAATTTATTCCTACACTCTTCTACGGAATTTTTTTTTTTTGCAATCATATGATTTATAATATATTTTTGGATAGATTTTTATTTTATTTGTACACAACAATGAAAAAAGAAAATTTTTTTTTTTACTCATGCTTTTTTTCCACATTCTAAAAATCTTTTTTAAAACCTTATAATTTTAAATGAGGAGGCTTAGAATCATAATCGTAAATCATTTTAATTACTTAACCAATTAATTGGAATTCTCATGATTTTGCTTGCACATTGATAAACATTTACGGAAATAAAGGATCAAAAGTTCATTTATTAGATTTAAAATCGTATATGTGTACTCATTAATTATAAATTGTGAATATCGTAATAATTATAATAAATGAAAAATTATCCAATTATCAAAATTATCAATAAATGGAATTAAAAAAGAATGCAGGGGAGGGGACTTGATTAATATTGTTTATTATTATGATGATCACTCTGTGGTCTTGTGATTTCATTTATTTTTTTAATTACATATTTCTTATCAGTTTCTCAAAAATCCATCCATTGATGATTAATCAAGTAAAGAATTATTAGTGTTCAATTTTGTGTTTAGTTTTTTTTTTTCTCATAAGCATTTACACACAATCACAACACATACAACAAATACAATCCATTTATTACTTACAAAACTCCAAGGCGTACCGCCGCTTCATTATTATTGATCAATTTGGGGGTTAGTTATTATTTGCATTTCAGCTAGCGACCAAAATTTCAATTTTTTTTTTTTTACTTTCACAACTATCAACAATTATCATTAAGTATCTGTATATTAGCTGCTCTTGGTCAAGTTTTGCCGGATTTTATGCATTTTATTTATTTATTTACTGTTACCTCTACCCGAGTTTGGTAAAGATTCGAAAGGAATTGGCTTGAGGCAGTGTTTGTTCATCATACAACTAATATTTTGTGTGTGCTCCCGATGCTTCACTTCTCATTCTCATAATACACAACAAAAAAAAAAAATTAATTTATAAATTAATGAGAAGAAAAAGGAAATAGGATAAAGAAGGAAGTAGGAAACGAGGTCATCATTTCATACTCCGTTATATTTTAATTCTTATAAATTCTTGATATATATATTTATTATAAATATTGATTGATTTATATTGATAGATATATATGTATATATAAATACATATATAAATATAAATAAATATTTGTATTTTAAATAATTTATTTATACTTTTAAAATTGTCATTTATTTTATTTATATTTGTTATTTATCCATTTAATCTCCTTGAATTTTTTTTCTCTTCTTTCTTCTCTTTTTTTTTCTTTCATATATTTCACATTTAATCATATTATTCAATAATAAAATTTTTGTTTCATCGACCATTCCGGTTGTTCTTCCCGCAAATTTTTATTAGATTTCAAATTAATTAATTGCGGTTGAAAAATAAATAATAGTAATAATTTACAATCAAAAAAAAAAATTAATAATAATATCAAAATAATATCCAAAATAATATCCAAAATCATATCAAATAATATCAAATAATATCAAATAATCAAATAATATCAAATAATATCAAATAATATCAAATAATTTCAAATAATATCAAATAATATCAATAATAACAATCATAACAATATTAATCTTTTAATTATCAAAAGGCCTTTTTTGCCTCAAACAAGTAACGAAACAAAATAATAATTTTTTTTTATATTACATTTAGACTTATTTTCGGTTTATTTTTAGAATTTAAACCAATTTAAACAATTTAAAACTATTGGATATCAAATATCACTTTGTATAATCTAACGATTAATTATATATCAATTATATAACGTTTTTAGTTGATGGAGTATTTATCATTAATAATCTAATATAATACGAGAGAAAAAAAAAGGAGGAAAGAAAGAAAAAAAGAGCGAGTTAGTGATTAATTTGTGTTTGTATGGAAAAGGAAGAATCGTCCTTTTCTACTTTTTAACGAGTGAAATTCTTATTTGTCGCTCTTTAAAGTTCGACTTTATTCCCAAAAAGGAACCTTGTGTACTTTTATATGTGCCTTAACAAAGCATTTTAGAAATCGTGTCACAAAAATTTACTTATAACAAATAAAATCTTTCTACGTCACTTCATACAATCTTTAAGGCAGGAAAAAGCGAGGGGTTTACTGCTTAACATATTTAAAAAATATTAACGCGCATACCACTTACTGTGGTTCTTGGATTACCACCGTTCGAGCAATATTCAGTCATTCTCAATAAAACGATTCACCCAAAGTTATCTGTTTAAATATTTTTAATACAAGGTATGTAAGATGACAAATAATATAACTAATAGTCTGACCGATGAGAGCCGTCTCTTTTTTTTTTTTTTTTTTTTCATTAAATCTTNCTTTGTATAATCTAACGATTAATTATATATCAATTATATAACGTTTTTAGTTGATGGAGTATTTATCATTAATAATCTAATATAATACGAGAGAAAAAAAAAGGAGGAAAGAAAGAAAAAAAGAGCGAGTTAGTGATTAATTTGTGTTTGTATGGAAAAGGAAGAATCGTCCTTTTCTACTTTTTAACGAGTGAAATTCTTATTTGTCGCTCTTTAAAGTTCGACTTTATTCCCAAAAAGGAACCTTGTGTACTTTTATATGTGCCTTAACAAAGCATTTTAGAAATCGTGTCACAAAAATTTACTTATAACAAATAAAATCTTTCTACGTCACTTCATACAATCTTTAAGGCAGGAAAAAGCGAGGGGTTTACTGCTTAACATATTTAAAAAATATTAACGCGCATACCACTTACTGTGGTTCTTGGATTACCACCGTTCGAGCAATATTCAGTCATTCTCAATAAAACGATTCACCCAAAGTTATCTGTTTAAATATTTTTAATACAAGGTATGTAAGATGACAAATAATATAACTAATAGTCTGACCGATGAGAGCCGTCTCTTTTTTTTTTTTTTTTTTATCACTAAATCTTTAAACACAGCCTACTTTGGCAGAAAAATACCATCAATCTTTTGAATATAAATTCTTTATTATATTTTATTTCTCTTTTAACAATATTTCTTTTTTCCTTTTCCTTTTCCTTTACAATTAAAATGTAGGTTGAATAAAATACACGAACTCAACCAACGTATACGTCTCATCAGGTACATCCTCTCCAGATGCTGTTATTTAACAACAACAACGAACATAAATACAAGTCAGTTGAGAGCAATAAAGAATCAAGAGTAGTTGAAGATGACAAACGCGAGAACGGTGGTATGTATTTTGAAATGAATAATTCCTTAATCAATCTAGAATTAAAAAAAATTCATTACAAACATATGAATAAAGTTAAATATATTGCAATAAAAATAAAAAAAAAGAAAACCAGAATCCATATTATATTATATATAATATAATATATAATAATGTAGAAAGCTTAAAATTACTCCAAATTTATTGTTTTATAATATTTCTTATTCAACCTCACTTTATTATAATTTAAAATTATATTCATTCTTTATTCTCTTGGCAGAATGAAATCAAAATGAAAGAGAGGTTGAAATGGAAATTACATTAGAGTTTAAAATTATAAATTAAAACTTGAATATATTGTCTTCAATATTATAATATTACTGTATAGAGCAAAATTTAATCAAATCTTGTTATTTTATTCTCCCCTCCCTTCAATTAGATAATTCCATAATCCGCACACATTCAAGGCCGCCAACGCCAGCAAAAAAATCCTCACCACCCATGTCGACGCGAACTCGACGTCATTCCTTTATATCGCCCGAAGAAAAACACTTTTCATCAGCAAAAGGCATATCTTATAACATGCACCCTACCAAAGTTGTAACCACTGCAGATGCTGCCGCTGTGCTGGCTGCTTCACTCGCACCTCTTGCACCACACCTGAACTACGATAAAAAGTCACACCATCAACATCAACATCAATCCCATTCTCATCATAAATATACATCAGAGGAAAAATCTCTAAAATCCCCCCAAAAGACATTAAAACGTAGTATTAGTTTTAACCATTCTAATCGTCCAGTTTCACCCCGTCAAACGAACATTGACGTCGCTGAAGTATTAGCTACTACTGTTTCTTTTCTCCGTGAAAATAATAGAAAACTTGATTGGGTTTCGGATGAATTTAGAAATGATGGATTTAGTAGTGATAATGACTCTTACCTCAGCGATGACAGTACTGATTCCTGTAGTAACCCTGATTCCTATAATAATTCTGAATCCAATAAAGAACTTGTAAGTGATCTTAAAAGTCTAAGTTTCGAATTGGAATCAGTTAAACGAAGATATAGGGAACAAATTAATGGTAAAGATCAATTGATTGAAGGATTTAAACATACTCTAAAACAATTTGAAATAGATAATCAAAGGAAAGATGATCAAATTGCGGAACAAATGAAGAGAATCGAAAAGGATAAAAGGAAACGGGATCAATTAAAAATTCAACTTGATGCTTCAAGGAGTGCTATAGCTGAACTTGCTGAACAACGACAAAAACTGCTCGTCTCCATAGATGTTGATCAAGTCAAAATTCTTGAACAGGAACTTGAAAATAAGAATAAAACAATTAATGATCTCGGCGATCAAATCGCTAGAAACACTAAAGATTTAGATGAGAAAGAGAAGTTACTTAATGAACAACTTCAAAAATATGAAACACTTGAGGCTCAATTGAAAGACAATCAAAATCAACTCAATATTTTATCAAAAAAGGAAACAGAAGTTACTGAAAAGGATTCACTTATTGAATCTCTCAATATACGTTTGGACACTTCTCAAAAGGTTATTGCTGAATTGAGAGAAAAGCACGCTCCACATGATCTTTTAAGGCAGCTCCGGCAAAAAGATTACATAATCGATAATCTTACCCAACGAGTTGAGAACATTGACGCAGATATGAAAGATAGAGATGATGAGATCGAATCATTGTCCGTTTCATTAGAAACCCAAACGAAAAAAGCAGAGAAATTAAAGGAACAAAACTCTCAGATCGAACCATTGAAAAAAAGTGTTGAAGAATCCGAGGAACGCATTCTTGACATTCAACAACAACTTTCCCAAAAAGAAAGAACTCTTGCTGACTTAGAAAGGAGATATAAAGAAGCCTCACGTAACTCTTTAGATGGTATGGATAGACTTAGAGCCCAAGATCAAACTATTTCTAACCTTCGCCGCGATATATTGCAACTTAGGCAAGCATTAACTGCACAAGCTGCTGAAGTTCGTGAGAAAGACAGACTTCTTTCTTCTCTGAGAGATGAAACAGTTCATGTACGTTCCAATTATCAGGGTCTCATCAACGCCATTAATGAGAAAGACCAGAGAATCACTCAATTTGAGCAACTTTTAGAGAATCTTAAAAAAGAAGTTAAACCCGAACCAACAGAAAAAGAAGTCAAGACTAATAGTAAGAATGAAGTTCGATTAAACGCTTTACAAAAGGTCTTAACCAATAAAATTGAAACCTGCAGAGATTATGAAAAGAAGATTTTGGACTTCGAAAAAGAAATTGAAGATTTAAAAAAGATGATCGATGAATCAACTACCTCTAATTCTGAAAAAGAAAATAGAATGACTAGACTTGTCAAAATGAACCGTCAACTCAAAGATGAAGTTACAGAATTAAAACAAAAAATGGAGGCGAAAGAACAAGAATTAATTACTATAAAATCCCGTATTCCCATGCCTACTTCCGGAAAATCTCCAGCATCTTCAGTAAGATCCCTAAACAAAACTCCTAAATCCCGAGTCTCGTCCATGTATAGCGTAAGCGGTGGTGAGAGCAGCAGTGATGAAACGGCAAATGGATCTCGTATACGTAAAAATCCCAGTTTAAGTGGATTGAGTTCAGTTTCAACCACTTCAACCAGAAGACTTTCAGACAATACCCGTCCCGCCTTAACCAGAACAAGATCCTCTGCTTCCACTTCTTCTTCATCTTCATCAATTCAAAGTGCACGAAGAAGTAACCTTTCAACACTTCCTAAAACAAGAACTCCCCCTTCTCAAAGCACAGTAGATGTCCTTAAAAAGAAGCGCGATTCTACCATTACCCCTAAAAAAGAACCAAGTCCTATTAATCGTTCCGCTGTCAACCAAAGAAAACGTGACATGGTGGTTTTAAATACTATGCTAAGTGGTGTCTCCTCCGATAGAAAAAACAAAACCTCACCACTTGCAACCCAAAAGAATGTTAATACTAAAAGCGGCGTAGCGAAAAAGAAACTGACCGATATAGTATCCAGTGATAGTGAACGTGAAGTCAAAAGCGGATTATCAAAAAAACCCTCCAACGATTTAACTACTATCATGGAGAAATTTTGTAAAAGTGATGATTCTACAGCAAAAGGTACCAGGTCAAAAGCTATCAAAGTATCTAAACCCCCGACCTCGCCAGTAAAGACTAGAACTTCTTTGGTCAGACCTCTACCTTCAAAGAAACCGCCAACTGTGTGAACAAAAAATTCACGCTTCACAGCCACCTAATTTTGAGATTAGATGCTTTATTTATACCTTTTTGTTAAAGAAGGTAGAGAAAAAAAAAACCATTTTTGAGATACAATTAATTTTATTTTTATATATCTTTATTTATAACTATCTCATTTTGGTTGGTATTGGTTTCTGACATGTTATATCTTGTCCATCTTTGCGTTCTAATTCCCATTTTTATATTATGTGGGTCTACTGGATAGACAAACACGGTCAGGATATAATCTTTCGTTTAATTATAAACAATATATTAACCCAAATTTCTTGTTTTTTCTCTAGTTGGGTTTTATTCTTTTATTCTTTGTTTTTTGTTATACTTTTGCAAAAGCAGATATTGAGGAAAAAAACCGCAAAAAAAAAAAGAGTAAAAACACGAAAAATCACAAAAAAAAACCACAAAAAAAAAAAGATATCATTTATTGGATCTTTAATATAATCAAAAAAAAAAACACTTGTGAGGGCTGTTGTACATAAAATATCAAAGTTTTATATTTCATTTTTTTTATTTTGTTTAGTCTTGTGTTTTTTTTTTTTTAATCTTATTCTTTAGTTGGTTTTTTTAATACATTCACTACCCAATTCAATTCTTTTAATCTTTATTACGCATCTCATTCTTCACCTCCCTCCCTTATTTCTTTCATTACTATTTTTATTTTCTTTTATGGTTTCAAATATATATAATATATACAAAAATTTTTTTTTTTTCATAAATCATTATTATCAAAATAAAATATAACAAAAGAGAGAGAGAGGCAAGAGACAGAGAAAGCCAAAAAAAAAAAGTTAAAACGAATAATTCAATGATTGCTNTTCGTTTAATTATAAACAATATATTAACCCAAATTTCTTGTTTTTTCTCTAGTTGGGTTTTATTCTTTTATTCTTTGTTTTTTGTTATACTTTTGCAAAAGCAGATATTGAGGAAAAAAACCGCAAAAAAAAAAAGAGTAAAAACACGAAAAATCACAAAAAAAAACCACAAAAAAAAAAAGATATCATTTATTGGATCTTTAATATAATCAAAAAAAAAAACACTTGTGAGGGCTGTTGTACATAAAATATCAAAGTTTTATATTTCATTTTTTTTATTTTGTTTAGTCTTGTGTTTTTTTTTTTTTAATCTTATTCTTTAGTTGGTTTTTTTAATACATTCACTACCCAATTCAATTCTTTTAATCTTTATTACGCATCTCATTCTTCACCTCCCTCCCTTATTTCTTTCATTACTATTTTTATTTTCTTTTATGGTTTCAAATATATATAATATATACAAAAATTTTTTTTTTTTCATAAATCATTATTATCAAAATAAAATATAACAAAAGAGAGAGAGAGGCAAGAGACAGAGAAAGCCAAAAAAAAAAAGTTAAAACGAATAATTCAATGATTGCTTATTTCAAATGTTAATTTTTAATTTCTGTGCTTGTGTCAATGTTTTCAGTTTTCACGTGAAACTTGTTTTTTACTTGTTTAAAAATTGTGTATAAATAGAATTTGACAGTTTGATTTTCTGCGAGTATAAAAAGTCAAAAACGTTAAGTTATTAAAATATTAACATATATATTCAGTTAAAACATATTAAAAATATAATAAATAGGAAATGACTACTCAAGAAATTGTTTGGAATGAAAAGTTGAAAGAAGTTTGGAATAAAACTTACCTTTCTCTAGACCTCAACATTTATAAAACAATTACTCAGCAAGAAAAATATCTAAAAAATATGATTCAAAATGATTCATCTCTTACTCAACTTGAAAAGGTTTTTTTATTTTTTGAATTACAGAAAACATATGATTCACTTAGAATTGGTAATAATTCTGTGGAAAAACAACAATGCAACAATTGTCAAAATTGGCATCAAGCAACTCAATATTGTGAATTTTGTATTCGTAAATATTTAGAGAATAATTTTGAAAATTGGACATCTGGAAATAATGAAATTGACAAATTAATTCAAGAATGCCAGCAAAAAACTGTATCACCTGATTGTGTAATTGAATGGATTAGTTATAATCAATTTGAGAATATAGAATATCTTACAAAAGGAGGATGTGCTACCGTTTATACTGCAATTTGGAAAGGTGGATGCTATAATAAATGGAATTCTGATAAACAAATATTGGAAAGATTTGGAACACAGAAGGTTATTCTAAAAAGATTAAATAATTCAAATAGTAATAATGTGCATTGGTTTCAAGAAGTAAGTTAAATTATTATTATAATATTTATTAATTTCTGTTTAATAATTATATATATTAATTATATATTTATATACAATTGTTAGATAACATTAAGTTTCACAATTGATAATACTTTTTTGTATCTTGCCAAATGTTTTGGACTTACCAAAGATCCGATTACCCAAGATTATATGTTAGTTTTATTATATTATGATAATGATTTAAGACACTTTTTAATAGATAACCATCATTCTCTTTCATGGATACAAAAATATAATATTATTTATGATATAATAAATATTTTAAATAACTTTCATTCTAAAAATATAGTACATAGAGACTTAAATTCTGGAAATATTCTATATAATGCATATAACTTTAATTGGAAAATTAGTGATCTTGGATTTAGTGGACCAGTTGACAAACCATTAAATAGTATTTATGGGAATCTCCCATATATTGCACCTGAAGTCCTCTGTGATCAAATTTATACAACTAAATCTGATATATATAGTATAGGTGTATTAATGTGGGAGGTAGCAACTGGCAAAACTCCCTTTGGTGACCATGGACATGATTTGGATTTATCACTTGCCATAGTCAAAGGATATCGACCAAAAATAAATGAAGATATTCCACATGAATATTTAACTTTAATGAAACAATGTTGGGATGCTAATCCTGATAATAGACCTGATGCAAATACAATTTATAATAAAATAAAATTATTAATTAAATCATATTATGAAGAAATGGATAAACAACAAAAATTAGCTAAAATTTTAAAATCAAAAATCAAAAATATTTTCAAATCAACCTTAACAAAAAATGATGAAATTACAAATTCCCAATTAATCAAAAACCCAAACACAAAAAGTAAAATAATAAATAGAATTCAAACCAGTAAAGTATATTCATATAATATTCCGATTCGACCTAGAAATGCTACTGATGGTAAATATATTATGTTATTATTTTTATTTTATTTTTAAAGTAAATAAATAAATGATATTTATTTTTAAAACATTTATTTTATAGAAGAACAATATGGTAAATTAATTCAAATAAATTGTTATGTCTCAATGAATTATTTATTTATTTAATCAATATTAAAAATAATATTATTACAAATTTATATATTTAGCATTTGAATCCAAACAAAATGAATTTGAAATTTCCGAAGGTAAAAAAATTATTTTAACTTGTTAAATGAGGTTGGTTGATATTTTGTTAATTTATTATGTTATGTTTTGTAACTATAGAATTGGAGAATATGTTCCTTACAAGTATCGGTGTCGACACTTCAAAAAATTCATAGGGTAATTAATATGATTTAATTATTTTTGTATTAAACCATTTGATGTTTTATAATATGATGTGGTTGTTAAATTTAATTCCTTTTTTTTTATTCTAGATAATCAAGAATATGGACTTGATGGTCCTTCAAATTCAGGTTTACAATTTCAGAAATAATAAATTTGATTCTATTTCTTTATTGGATATTTTATTATTTAATTTTATTTTTATTATCCATAAAGATCTGGCATTGTATTTTTAAGTTTTAATGTATATTTTATTATTTAGACATTAATTTTATATTATAACTAGAGATATTTTCTCATCGGGAGGTTGATCTAAGAGATTCAAAACAAATAAAAATCAAATATACATATAAAGAGTTAAAATTAAAATTAAAATTAATAAAAAAAATAGACATAAGGTAACACAGATCAGTGCAAATTTCCAAAGTTTCACTAATTTTTTATCATTCTTTTTAATTTACAAATTACAAAAAAAAGAAAATTATTGAAATAGGGAGTAGACATGATTTTTTTAATTAATCCAAAAAAAAAATCAACTAACGAATAACACGAATTTCCGAAAAAAGAAAATGATGAGTATGCGAAAATATTTATTTTTTATTTTTTTTCATAATAAATAACCAAGTAATTTAATAATTTATTAATAATATTTATAATACTTCATTCAGGTATAAACATGTTGAAATAATGAGATGTCTCCCGGAAATGTACCTTTGTTAGGTGATCTCGAGAGTGTTGGTGTAAACAATGGATAATATTTAATGTAAAAATAATAGCCACAGAGGAAAAATCGTATAATAAATTATGGAAGGATTATTCTGGTGTAAAAAAAAGTGGAAAGATCATAAACCAAATATTTTTTTTAATATTAATTATTTTATTATTTTATTGTATAAGATCGAATTTTTTCAATTTATTAAATAGCATCTTCGTAAAATTTAATTTATTATTTATTTATTTACAATATTATTTTGGTGGAGAATGAGTTACATAAATAAATTATTTACAATGATAGATAATTCTTTATTTGGATAATGATAAATAATCGGGTAATCGAGAATAATAGGTAATTAAAAATAATGAATAAAACAAAAACGGTAGTACCAGTAAAAATCATGTGAAATGATTCCTGTGATTCACAGCCTATTTAACTGATGTGGTTTCGTAGCCTCCCCTCTTCCTCTCCTGAACTGAACTTGAGGTTGATCCTAAAGATAAATATAAAGATGATCCTAAAGATAAATATAAAGATGATCCTAAAGATATATATCAAAAAAGGAGTTTTTTTGGTGAAAAAGGAAAATGCACACCATCAAGAAAATAATAATAAAATCAAGGTAACACAGATCAGTCAAAATAATATTAGGGTAATAATCGTATATTTAAATTTCAAAATTTTAAACAAAATCTCTTTATAATTATCAATGATTCATTATCACATATACAAAAAAAAAATTTTTTTCACAAATGTACCCTTTTGCGGGCCCTAGGGGGGTGCATTTATAGAGGACTGTATTATGCCATTATCGAATACCAATAAAAATAAAAATAAAAAAGGTGTTATGATAACGAAATCAAAAAATGATGTTTAATTTTTAATATTTGAAATGTAGTAAATTATTTTTACATCTGGTTAAATAAGTTAAAAATACAATTTTTTATTTTCTGTATAAATTGCTACTTTCCAAAGATCAGGAATAATGTAATTGATAAATTGATAAATTGTTTTCCGAGCCAAAATCGGGTTTAATGAAAGTAATAAATAAGTCGGTCTGATTTTCAAAAAAAATTTACATATTAACTACGTTTGCCAATAATGGATAGTTCTCGGGTAACGGACACCGCGACCGAATACGAGTCTAAGATGTCACCGCATAAACCCAGAATCATCACCATCGCCAACATTAACATCGACATCGATCTCAACACCAAATTCTAACATTGATAGGTAATACACTCCAAAACTAAAGTTTGTCATTGGATTCCATATCTCCCTATATTATTTTATATTACTCATTATAATCATTACTATTTCATTATAATATTCATTATTTCATTATAACATTCATTTACTATTAAAAAATTAATAAACAACGAACGAGACCAGAAACTAACCTGTTGAAAGATGATGGAGATATTGGTCATATGGTAAAATTGCATGTGTCTAGCATTCAAAGAAATCATTATGCCAAACTCCTAAAACAATCATTATAAATTATCCATATAATGTGCTCCAGAAAAAAGTTGATGGAAATTATTAAAACCAATATGAATCGCGATGGAGAAATCGATGGCTTAATAAAAAAGATAAATTTAATTTATGTATTTTATATGATTTAGAAATTTTATAATTTTATTTTTCGTCATTTAACAAATGAAAAATATAAATACATACCAGACCATAAAGAATAACGCCAATCCCAAAATTTAAACATATTTGCAAGATTAATTCCAAATTCAGTGACACTTTTGATATTAGTCGAAAGAGCAACAAAATACTTTGCAATATGTATTATTATTAAGATCGTTATTTTTATATTTGTAAATTTGTATGATTATTTTATTACATACATCTTCTTCACATTCAAGGAACCATTTCTTTGCGGAATTTGCATTAATAATATTTTCTTGGTTGTGAAAGTTTTAGATGCAATAATAAAAATTGTAATCTCGAGATTTAATTTTTTCAAAACTTCAGCAAAATGGGTGCCATCAATATTTGATAAGAAATGTTTCTTCAATCCTGGTTTAGAATATGTTTCAATGCTTCGATAATACTGGTATTAACAATATCAATTGCTTTTCTAGTATACCCGGACCATTTTCCATTACGAATAGCATCGGATATATTTTTCAATACTTTATTCATTCACTTCTGGTACAACATTTACACCATTGTCACAAATTGGATTGTTTGATACTTTTCTCAAAGCGATATGTAAAACGGCGCGGTCTTCAGTAAAATTAATATGTTCACCGTTAAACAATTTATCCCTAAATTCTTCTACTTTCAATTCTTTCATAAGTTCAATTAAAGCATTGAAAGTATCTTTGGTAATAATATTTTTTGAATAATCAAGTAGAATTAAGTAGAATTGAAGAAACGTTTGAGTGAAAAGGTATCAAAACAGGTGGATCTTGCAAAAGATCTTTCATAATATAGTGTTTTCCCACTTCATAAATTTCTGAAGAATTTTCCAAGATATAAGTTCACGTTTATTGAAACGAAAATAATTTATATTACAATTTGACTTTTCTTAATTCGGAAAGTTTCATCGCGTCTGTACTCCCGGTGATTATTCTTAAATATAAATAATTTTTGTGCCCATTTATTTCTAATTTTCTGCGAGTATAAATCATAAAAATCACCAATATCTAAGGCAAATTTACGTTTTAATAAATTATTAAAATATTAATGCATATAAAATATATTAAAAATATATTAAAATATCATAAATAGGAAATGACTACTAAAATTGTTTGGAATGAAAAGTTGAATGAAGTTTGGGATAAAACTTACTATTCTCTAGACTTCAAAATTTATAAAACATATATTCAGCAAGAAGAATTTCGAAAAAATATGATTCAAAATGATTCATCTCTTACCCAACTTGAAAAGGATTTTTTATTTATTGAATTACAGAGATTATATGATTCACTTAGAATTGGTAATAATTCTGTGGAAAAACAACAATGCAACGATTGTCAAAATTGGCATCAAGCAACTCAATATTGTGAATTTTGTATTCGTAAATATTTAGAGAATAATTTTGAAAATTGGACATCTGGAAATAATGAAATTGACAAATTAATTCAAGAATGCCAGCAAAAAACTGTATCACCTCGAAGTGTAATTGAATGGATTAGTTATAATCAATTTGAGAATATAGAATATCTTACAGANTAAATAATTTTTGTGCCCATTTATTTCTAATTTTCTGCGAGTATAAATCATAAAAATCACCAATATCTAAGGCAAATTTACGTTTTAATAAATTATTAAAATATTAATGCATATAAAATATATTAAAAATATATTAAAATATCATAAATAGGAAATGACTACTAAAATTGTTTGGAATGAAAAGTTGAATGAAGTTTGGGATAAAACTTACTATTCTCTAGACTTCAAAATTTATAAAACATATATTCAGCAAGAAGAATTTCGAAAAAATATGATTCAAAATGATTCATCTCTTACCCAACTTGAAAAGGATTTTTTATTTATTGAATTACAGAGATTATATGATTCACTTAGAATTGGTAATAATTCTGTGGAAAAACAACAATGCAACGATTGTCAAAATTGGCATCAAGCAACTCAATATTGTGAATTTTGTATTCGTAAATATTTAGAGAATAATTTTGAAAATTGGACATCTGGAAATAATGAAATTGACAAATTAATTCAAGAATGCCAGCAAAAAACTGTATCACCTCGAAGTGTAATTGAATGGATTAGTTATAATCAATTTGAGAATATAGAATATCTTACAGATGGAGGATGTGCTACCGTTTATATGGCAATATGGAAAGATGGACAAAATATTAAATGGAATTCTGATAAACAAATATTGGAAAGATTAGGAAGACACGAGGTTATTCTAAAAAGATTAAATAATTCAAATAGTAATAATGTGCATTGGTTTCAAGAAGTAGGTTAAATTATTATTATAATATTTATTAATTTCTGTTTAATAATTATATATATTAATTTTTATCTATATACAATTGTTAGATAACATTAAGTTTCACAATTGATAATACTTTTTTGCTTCTTGCCAAATGTTATGGACTTACCAAAGATCCGATTACCCAAGATTATATGTTAGTTTTATTATTTTATGATAATGATTTAAGACACTTTTTAATAGATAACCATCACTCTCTTTCATGGATACAAAAATATAATATTATTTATAATACAATGATTATTTTAGATAAATTTCATTTTAAAAATATAGTACATAGAGACTTAAATTCTGGAAATATTTTATATAAGGCATCAACTTTTAATTGGAAAATTAGTGATCTTGGATTTAGTGGACCAGTTGACAAACCATTAAATAGTATTTATGGGAATCTCCCATATATTGCACCTGAAGTCCTCTGTGATCAAATTTATACAACTAAATCTGATATATATAGTATAGGTATATTAATGTGGGAGGTAGCAACTGGCAAAACTCCCTTTGGTGACCGTGAACATGATTTGGATTTATCACTTGCCATAGTCAAAGGATATCGACCAAAAATAAATAAAGATATTCCTATTCCACATGAATATTTAACTTTAATGAAACAATGTTGGGATGCTAATCCTGATAATAGACCTGATGCACTTACAATTTATAAAAAAATAGAATTAATAATTAAATCATATTATAAAGAAATGGATAAACAACAAAAATTAGCTAAAATTTTAAAATCAAAAATCAAAAATATTTTCAAATCAACCTTAACAAAAAATGATGAAATTACAAATTCCCAATTAATCAAAAACACAAACACAAAAAGTAAAATAAATAGAATTCAAACCAGTAAAGTATATTCATATAATATTCCAATTCGACCTAAAAATGCCACTGATGGTAAATATATTCTGTCATTATTTTTTATTTTATCTTTTAACTAAATAAATGAATAAATAAATAAAGAAATAATATTTATTTTTAAAAAATATTTATTTTATAGAAGAACAATATGGTAAATTAATTCAAATAAATTGTTATGTCTCAATGAATTATTTATTTATTTAATCAATATTAAAAATAATATTATTACAAATTTATATATTTAGCATTTGAATCCAAACAAAATGAATTTGAAATTTCTGAAGGTAAAAAAAATTATTTTAACTTGTTAAATGAGATTGGTTGATATTTTGTTTTTGTTTGAAAAAAGACTTAATTTATTATGTTATGTTTTTGTAACTATAGAATTGGAGAATCTGTTCCTTACAAAAAATTCATAGGGTAATTAATATGATTTAANTAACAAAAAATGATGAAATTACAAATTCCCAATTAATCAAAAACACAAACACAAAAAGTAAAATAAATAGAATTCAAACCAGTAAAGTATATTCATATAATATTCCAATTCGACCTAAAAATGCCACTGATGGTAAATATATTCTGTCATTATTTTTTATTTTATCTTTTAACTAAATAAATGAATAAATAAATAAAGAAATAATATTTATTTTTAAAAAATATTTATTTTATAGAAGAACAATATGGTAAATTAATTCAAATAAATTGTTATGTCTCAATGAATTATTTATTTATTTAATCAATATTAAAAATAATATTATTACAAATTTATATATTTAGCATTTGAATCCAAACAAAATGAATTTGAAATTTCTGAAGGTAAAAAAAATTATTTTAACTTGTTAAATGAGATTGGTTGATATTTTGTTTTTGTTTGAAAAAAGACTTAATTTATTATGTTATGTTTTTGTAACTATAGAATTGGAGAATCTGTTCCTTACAAAAAATTCATAGGGTAATTAATATGATTTAAACAATATGGTGCGGTTCTTAAATCTAATTCTTTTTTTTTATCCTAGATAATCAAGAATATGGACTTGATATTCAGGTTCACAATTTCAGAAATAGTAAATTTCTTTCTTTATTGGTTTTTTATTATTTTATATTTAATTTTATTATCTATAAAGATTTGACATTATAAGTATTGCTAAAGGTCACCGTCACCTCTAGGCAAAATTTCATAATTCCTTGATCAATCTTAACTTTGCCCACGTAAATTTAATTTTGCCCAGTGGTGACAATCACCTACGGTGACCTTTAGCAATTTTCTATTTTTTTTATTTAAACATTTAATTTATATTATAATTTAAATTTTCAAATTTTCACATATGTATATAGTATGCAATTATCGAATATACTAATAAATAAAAAGGTTATTATAATGAGATCAAAAATAATGTTTAACAAAACATTTCAATATTGTTTTTGATTAGGAGTTCACTTTTTTTTAATTATTGTCAGATACATATTTCTTCTTTTTAAATCTAATTAGGAATCATTTTTGAAAAATTTTTAGAATTTCAAATTCATTTATTATTTTATTTCCTGTATAAATTGCTGACATTAATAAGATCAGATCAAGGAATAATGTAATTGATAAATGTCAAGATCGTGCCTAATGAGAATAATCAAAAAACTCCACAATCTCCTCATCATCGACATCGATCAAAACTAAAGTTTACAAACTATTTGCCATATTATTTTATATATAACATTTTGCTATTAAAAAAAATCAATAAACAACCGAGAAACTAACCTGTTTAAAAACAGGCATTCAAAAAAATCATTATATTAAACTCTTAAAACAGCCATTATAAATGGAGTGATCGTATAATATACGTCTGTATCATTTTTCATTTTAATTCTGATCATCAAAGTATCATTAGTGAAGAAAGAAAAGGTAGCTTAAATAAAAAGGATAAAAACAATTGGGAAAACGAAGGAGACGCTATAAAGTTACAGTATGAGAAACACGAGCTGATAAAGTTAAGTCAAACGGAAAATGGAGCTGTTAAGGATATTGAAAAGCACAAGGAATATTTTGACAGTGAATTTATCTCGTGTATGTGTTAGTATTATTTATTTATTTTTTTTTGCGTTTGTTATCGTGTATTTTTATTTTTATCTATCAGTAAAGAATTCAGGCCAATGATTCAAGAATTATATATATAATTTTCCTTGAAAAAAAGTGATCGGTATTTTTCATCACAGAAATTTGGTAACTTAGTAACAAACGTTTGAACTCAAGATTTTTTTCAAGATTTTCAGCATCAAACGTTGACTTTCAATTACCAGTACGGGAACATCTGATCCGGAAATTTAGTGACTAGATAATAATATTTAAATTATAAGTATTAGGCAATTATTGAAATAATCTTTTATCGCTCGCAGGAAGCTTCATTTAATGCCTTCATATTTTCTGTTGCGAATACAAATGCAGAAGACTTTATATCATAGCTGAAATGAAAATTGAATACTGATCCTAAGGCACCATTATATATTAATTAGAAATACATCACATCAGTTTTTCTACAAAAGATCTATAAATAAAAAAAAACAAAAAATACAATTAGAATTTTTACACTTAGTTGAATTAAAAATCCACGCGAATAAAATGTAGTAACCTTTTTTTTATTTTATTATTATTACTATCTTCTGCTCTCTAATAATTACAAATTTTTGATGTTTGTCTTTGACGATATAGTTGGAATTAAAAATACATGCAAATAAAATGTGATAACCTTTTATTTTTATTAACATTAAACAATAAATAATAAATTTAAATTTAAATTACAACTCGTTACAAGAATATTTTAAATCTTGAGTTTTTTTATTATCATTAATATCTTTTCAATTTCTAATAATTACAAATTTTTGATTGCCTTTGATGCTATGTACCAGTTATCCAATTATCAAACCTAATATCATACATACTAAATAAAATTACATGAAATAATACTAAAAGAACTCTGTAATATAAACCACATGTAAATGAAGAAAATAAAATCCCTTTTCCGCGTGTAAAATCTTTAATACTTACTCGACTCAATAATAAAGTTACTTCTCTCCTTTTTATTTTTTTTTGAAAACACACAATTCCAGGAATCCTTCTTTGCTGACAACCACGAACACTTTGGCACTGGTAAATGAAGAGGCAATCAAGAGGATACTAGTAGCACAGAACAGAAAATACTTTGGCACTCATGAGGGCAATATACACAAGTATATATTGCGCGTAAACGAGGCTAACCTATCTGCAAACTAGCTTTGAAAGCCAGCCAACCCAATAACTTGAGTCGTCGTTCTCATTTTTACATGTAACAGGCATCAAGGCATCCAAGTTTCTCCCCATTTTGGCACTCATATCCTCATTGCACTAAAAGTAATTTTCAAGGGCCTAAGCATCACACGGGCACTCATGTTATGCAGTGGCAGAGATCTTCTCGCGAACGCGTCTTCTTGCTTTTTTTGCAATTTCGCATAAATTAAATAAAACTTGTTTAATATTTTCTTTAAAAATGATGAAACTTACTTTATCTCCTCAAACACGGCGCTCGCGTGCACAGTTATAAAAATATAGCAAAAGATATGAGAAAAGTTAGACAACAGAAATAATAAAGGAAGAAAAACAAAAAAAAAAAAGAAAGAAAATACTACAGTTTGAAATCAATGAAATATAGTCAACAAAGGTATACCTAAAAGAAAGAGGATATTATTTAGAGGTTATTAAGAAAGGGAAAAAATAATGAAAGAAAAAAAAAACGCGTTTATATAAGATGTTATCACATGATTATTACACGCAACACATGATTGCTACACGCGGTGGTTGAAAAATTTTTATCAAAAGACGCGAGCATGACAATCCATATCATGTTAAACCCANACTTGAGTCGTCGTTCTCATTTTTACATGTAACAGGCATCAAGGCATCCAAGTTTCTCCCCATTTTGGCACTCATATCCTCATTGCACTAAAAGTAATTTTCAAGGGCCTAAGCATCACACGGGCACTCATGTTATGCAGTGGCAGAGATCTTCTCGCGAACGCGTCTTCTTGCTTTTTTTGCAATTTCGCATAAATTAAATAAAACTTGTTTAATATTTTCTTTAAAAATGATGAAACTTACTTTATCTCCTCAAACACGGCGCTCGCGTGCACAGTTATAAAAATATAGCAAAAGATATGAGAAAAGTTAGACAACAGAAATAATAAAGGAAGAAAAACAAAAAAAAAAAAGAAAGAAAATACTACAGTTTGAAATCAATGAAATATAGTCAACAAAGGTATACCTAAAAGAAAGAGGATATTATTTAGAGGTTATTAAGAAAGGGAAAAAATAATGAAAGAAAAAAAAAACGCGTTTATATAAGATGTTATCACATGATTATTACACGCAACACATGATTGCTACACGCGGTGGTTGAAAAATTTTTATCAAAAGACGCGAGCATGACAATCCATATCATGTTAAACCCAATATAAATAGACCGATGGCTTAATGAAAAGATAATTTATGTATGATTTATAAGCAATACTTTCAAAGGGTTACAATTTTAGATAATTGAATTATACTCATTATAAAGTAGTGGCAATTATTCAAGATAAACGTTTAACCATGTCTTAATAATAATAAAAGATTAACTACGAATGCACATTAATCGTGTATTCAATAGTGTTTCGAAACAGCCGTGGAAATTTAAAATTTATATTGGAAAAATCGACATTTTGAATGTTCGAAATATTTCTATAATAATAATTGTCCGGAGGATACTATATTTCTACGCACTATGAAAAATTTTAAGTCACGGGTGTTTCGCGATTCTTTTTTTAGATTATTTAGATTAGATTTATTTATATATTTTTTTAAAAAAAAAATTGCGCTCCGGACTAACAACGGTTCCCGTTTCCTAGTAATAATACATAATAACAAATAATAATAACAAATAATAATAACAAATAATAATAATAATAATAATAATAATAATAAAATTTATAAATCGATCATCTAATTTTAATAATAATTACCATGTTTTATGCCCCGAGTACTAATCCAGGGGGTATATTGCATGGCAGATTTAGATTATTCGAATTATTTTTTTTTAATTCGTCGGATTGGCGAATTGGTCATCCACGGATCGCATCTACAAAAAATTCTATAGTTGACTCGCGGATTAATAAAATATTGATTGACGATTTCCTAAATTTTTTTTTACCGAAGCAATATTAATTAATAATTGAATTATTTATTCTTGGTATTAAGAACGTGTTTTCATTATATGGACTTACTAGTTAAATAAAAAGTTTTATATGTAATAATGATTGTGAATCATTTTTGATTTTTATATTCTGGTTGCCAGCTTTTTTTTTCAGATTGTGCCAATGTTCAATTCAGAAATAACTACAACAGTCTTTACAGAGGCGTCTCGACTCTCCACCATCCAGAATGAAAAAAAATTAACTGAAGAGGAAGTTGTTGATTTATTCAAATATTTCACTGAAAATACTGAGCGAGTATCTAATGCAGAATCAGCTCTCTCTGCCTGCCTAAACGATAATATGAGACTCGACTTTTTGAGATCTCTAATGGCCTCTACGACTGGTATGTTTTTACTTTTTGATAGTCATAGCTTCATTCTCGTCTGTGCTGTATTATATAATCTTAACTTTTTCTTTTCTTTCTCCTGGCTGTTTCCACTGTTCGTATTGTTTTCTATTCTGTCTTGCTGGAAGATCAACAACAAAGTGAATACTCCTTGCAAACCTAATACAATGTTATATATCTTGAGCAATCTTTATGCGAAAAAACATTGGGTTTATTCATTTATTTACTCATTCTTTGTTTAGTTGCAATTACCGAAGGAATGAAAACATTTGCCAAGGTACTCCCATGGAACAAGTTGAACGTAATCCCACCTTCTCAATCCATCATATCTCTTCCCGACAAAATCTGGTTTTTTAATAATGATAGATTTGGTTCAAAAATTTTCGTTCGGAAAGCATATAAGGAACTTTGGGATATTATTTATATACAATACCCTGAACGTGACTTCCTGATTACAGGAAATCCGGGAACCGGCAAAACCTTTTTCAATATTTTCTTATTATACATACTTGTTGGAATTGATAAAACGGTGGTCTTTCAGGAAAATCCTGATATAGGAACATGTTACAAATTCAGCAATGGGACTATAGAGTGTACATCAATACAATCCATGCGTATCGTTCTTGATGACCCACAAGTATATTATCTTTTAGACAACATGGAACCTCAAATACAATGTAAAGCCCGCAAGATCGCTGTATTTTCACCGAACAGAGAACGATACAAGAAATACGAAAAATGGGGGTCAGTTGATACAAGAATAATGCCGATATGGGATTTGGAGGAACTGGAAACCCTCCATCAAAGTATCCATTTTAACACAAACTTTACTAAGCTGAGAGAACTGTATACTTTATGGGGTGGAATACCTACGTATGTTATAGAAAAGGTGAAAATGGAAAGTTCTCAGAGTCTTCTTGAGAGTGCTTTAGCTACAGTTAATTTCGATAGAATAATTGGAAATATTGGAAACTTCGACTCAAAAATAGACGTAAGTCACCGTCTAATCCATATTACCTGTAATGAAAAGTATCTGCGAACAGGAGTCACCTTCGCCTCCAAATGGGTGGCTGATAATCTACTCAATCGTTTCGAACTAAAATGCTTTGAGAAAGTCAAGTCATTTCTTCTCAGAAGTGGAGAACAACCAGCATATAGTGAACTGAGGAGACAACTTTTCGAATCATATGCACATAAAATTCTAGTTAGAGGAAATGAGACTTATCAAATTCGGAATCTTGAAGATGGAAAAGTGTTCCAAAAACATTTCATAGCATGCGAACATGTTTTATTCACACAACTCTCAGATATTAATCGAACTAAACACAAAGGGAAATATTGCCAACCAACATCAAAAACATTCTGTGCCATCGATGCTTTCATATTGGGTCAATCTAAAACAATCAACATGCTTTTTCAAATGACAGTATCAAAAAATTACCCGATTAAAACATGTGAATTGAAAAACATTATGAATATTGGAACAAGCTATGACTCTTACGAGTTTTACTTTGTTGTTCCGCCTGAGATATGGAATGATTTCATCAAACAAAGTTATGTTAATCTAGATGATACAAATAAAAAGAAACCAGGACATCTTTCCCAGATAACTCAGTATGTCTTGAAAATGCCATTATATCTTTAAGAACAATATTATTTCAATGTTTGTTCAAAGAATAAAATTTATAAAAAAGTATTGATTTTCTTTTTTTAATAATAAAGTTGGCTCATTTACTCTGTAAAAATCATGTATAGAATACTTTCCACTTGGTGTCAAATATATATAGATCTACTGCTTCATCAGGAAATTTTTTATGTCGGAGGTTATTGTAATAATTTCGTTTTCAAAGGTTATTGAAGGTTATCGGACCAATAACCTTTGCAAATATTACGTTTATTATGATAAAGTGAAGGTTATTGAAGGTTATCGATATCAATAACCTCCGGAGTATTACGTTTTATTAATAAAAATGAAGGTTTTTGGTACCAATAACCTTTGTAAATATTACGTTTATGTTGGAGGTATTCGAAGGTTATCGGAGTGAAGGACTTCGAAGGCTTACGTTTAAAAAAATTTACTGATGTTATATCATGTGATACTGTTCCTATTGAGATAACAAATGTCACGGGTAAGGGTGGAAGGCTCAATTGATATGAAGGCTGGCTCAATAATTGCGCCTTTGGCTAATTAATTTTGCGCCAGCTAAATTCTGGCTAAATTCTGGCTCAAAGGCTAATTAAATTGCGCCGGCTAAATTCTGGCTCAAAGGCTAATTAATTTTTTTCTGGCTAAATTCAGGCGCAATTTCTGATTGGCTGGCGCAATTTTGGTCACGTGACAAAAGGTTGATCAGATAAAATTTTTAATTAATTTTACCGATATTAATATTTTAATATATTGTTTTAAAATAGCTATAACTTAGTCAATTTTAATGTTACAGAAATGAAATATATATCATATTGTAGCTAAGAACCAGATCTTTCGATCTGTCATAGAAATATCATAGTAGAAAATCGCTCCTAGTCATGTAAAATTGATTTGAAATTAAAGCTAAAATTAATTATTTTTAAAAATTTAAAAATAATTATTTAATAAATTTTATAATTGCGCCAGCCAATCAGAATTGCGCCATTATTTAGCCTTTGCGCCAGAATTTAGCCATTGCGCCTGATTGCGCCGTGGCTAAATTCTGGGCTCAATTGACTAAATTAAATCTGGCTAAATTCCTGGCTCAATTCGTATTGCGCCTACCATCACTAGTCACGGGGGATGAAATATCTTGGATGAAGATTTATTTATCTTACAGTGCGGAACCTCTATAATAGGAACTTAGAAAATCTTAAATAAAATTTGATCCACCGGTCAGATTTCTTTTATATTATAATATTTGAATGTATACATTTGGAGGAATCTATTTATTTGGAAAAAAAAATTTTTCTCAATTTTCNAAAAAATTACCCGATTAAAACATGTGAATTGAAAAACATTATGAATATTGGAACAAGCTATGACTCTTACGAGTTTTACTTTGTTGTTCCGCCTGAGATATGGAATGATTTCATCAAACAAAGTTATGTTAATCTAGATGATACAAATAAAAAGAAACCAGGACATCTTTCCCAGATAACTCAGTATGTCTTGAAAATGCCATTATATCTTTAAGAACAATATTATTTCAATGTTTGTTCAAAGAATAAAATTTATAAAAAAGTATTGATTTTCTTTTTTTAATAATAAAGTTGGCTCATTTACTCTGTAAAAATCATGTATAGAATACTTTCCACTTGGTGTCAAATATATATAGATCTACTGCTTCATCAGGAAATTTTTTATGTCGGAGGTTATTGTAATAATTTCGTTTTCAAAGGTTATTGAAGGTTATCGGACCAATAACCTTTGCAAATATTACGTTTATTATGATAAAGTGAAGGTTATTGAAGGTTATCGATATCAATAACCTCCGGAGTATTACGTTTTATTAATAAAAATGAAGGTTTTTGGTACCAATAACCTTTGTAAATATTACGTTTATGTTGGAGGTATTCGAAGGTTATCGGAGTGAAGGACTTCGAAGGCTTACGTTTAAAAAAATTTACTGATGTTATATCATGTGATACTGTTCCTATTGAGATAACAAATGTCACGGGTAAGGGTGGAAGGCTCAATTGATATGAAGGCTGGCTCAATAATTGCGCCTTTGGCTAATTAATTTTGCGCCAGCTAAATTCTGGCTAAATTCTGGCTCAAAGGCTAATTAAATTGCGCCGGCTAAATTCTGGCTCAAAGGCTAATTAATTTTTTTCTGGCTAAATTCAGGCGCAATTTCTGATTGGCTGGCGCAATTTTGGTCACGTGACAAAAGGTTGATCAGATAAAATTTTTAATTAATTTTACCGATATTAATATTTTAATATATTGTTTTAAAATAGCTATAACTTAGTCAATTTTAATGTTACAGAAATGAAATATATATCATATTGTAGCTAAGAACCAGATCTTTCGATCTGTCATAGAAATATCATAGTAGAAAATCGCTCCTAGTCATGTAAAATTGATTTGAAATTAAAGCTAAAATTAATTATTTTTAAAAATTTAAAAATAATTATTTAATAAATTTTATAATTGCGCCAGCCAATCAGAATTGCGCCATTATTTAGCCTTTGCGCCAGAATTTAGCCATTGCGCCTGATTGCGCCGTGGCTAAATTCTGGGCTCAATTGACTAAATTAAATCTGGCTAAATTCCTGGCTCAATTCGTATTGCGCCTACCATCACTAGTCACGGGGGATGAAATATCTTGGATGAAGATTTATTTATCTTACAGTGCGGAACCTCTATAATAGGAACTTAGAAAATCTTAAATAAAATTTGATCCACCGGTCAGATTTCTTTTATATTATAATATTTGAATGTATACATTTGGAGGAATCTATTTATTTGGAAAAAAAAATTTTTCTCAATTTTCTTGGTTTATGTAAGCACCATGTGATGCGATTTTAACCAATTAGAATTCAGGAATTCAAGAACACGTGACCATATTATATTAATAAGGATTGTTATAAAAAAATCTATAAAAAATAAAAATTTCATTTATAAAATTTTAATTATTTAATTCATTATAAATTGTATCAGATATACAGCATAACAGAATTTCCCTCTAATTGGCTGATAATCTTCATGATCAGCATGAATTGTGATTGGCCAAAAAATACATTATCAATTTGTCAACTCAAAAAATGAGTTTNAATTGACTAAATTAAATCTGGCTAAATTCCTGGCTCAATTCGTATTGCGCCTACCATCACTAGTCACGGGGGATGAAATATCTTGGATGAAGATTTATTTATCTTACAGTGCGGAACCTCTATAATAGGAACTTAGAAAATCTTAAATAAAATTTGATCCACCGGTCAGATTTCTTTTATATTATAATATTTGAATGTATACATTTGGAGGAATCTATTTATTTGGAAAAAAAAATTTTTCTCAATTTTCTTGGTTTATGTAAGCACCATGTGATGCGATTTTAACCAATTAGAATTCAGGA
This sequence comes from Diversispora epigaea, assembly GCA_003547095.1. Classification (NCBI taxonomy): domain Eukaryota; kingdom Fungi; phylum Glomeromycota; class Glomeromycetes; order Diversisporales; family Diversisporaceae; genus Diversispora; species Diversispora epigaea. The sequence continues at coordinate 188,407 of PQFF01000009.1, read as the reverse complement.
ATTCAAGAACACGTGACCATATTATATTAATAAGGATTGTTATAAAAAAATCTATAAAAAATAAAAATTTCATTTATAAAATTTTAATTATTTAATTCATTATAAATTGTATCAGATATACAGCATAACAGAATTTCCCTCTAATTGGCTGATAATCTTCATGATCAGCATGAATTGTGATTGGCCAAAAAATACATTATCAATTTGTCAACTCAAAAAATGAGTTTTAGCTTGTACGCGCAATATATTTCGCGTACTATATGCATTATATATTTCATTTAAAAATGTCTAAAAAAAATACAGGACCTTGTTCGATAAAGAACTGTACATACTCTGGTCATTTCTTTTGCAGAATTACAGAACTTGCATATCAGAAATGTGAGAAAGAAAATATGTTAGAAGTATATTCTTATCTTAATATTGGAGAACAACTATGCCACCAACATTATTGTCAAATAGTAGAGTCTAAACGTAACAAACGTAAACGAAAGATAAATTCAAAGAATCAAAAAGATTGTAGAAAAAAGGTTGAACATAAAGATGCAGAATCTTGTTTATCAAACACATGTAATATATTTAAGTTAAATTATTAAGTCATAACTTTTTTATAATAATTAAATTTATTAATAACATAATTTGATTAGTTTTAATAAATGATCAAATATTTGCATCAAAAGTGAAAATATTAACAAGTGTATTATATAACAAACAACATCGAGAAACCACTAAATTGAAATTAGAACCAACTGAATTTCAAAATATGATTGAAAATGCCAGCCCTGAATTAAAAAGATTTTTTCCTTCAATGGTTAATGCTATTATTCCCAAGGAACGATCAGCTTATAATAAACAAGAAGCCAAGAAATCAATTGTAGCTTTATGTTACATGATTGCTGGCTTACGTAATAAATTTGTAAATCAGTTTAAAACGGAGGTAGGATTATACTTGGCAGCATCAGGAGCTACTTGGGAAGCAATTGATATAATGTCTAGCCTGGGATATTCAATATGTGCAAAATCAGTAGCAAATTATCAAAAAAAAATTCAAGAAAATCATATAATTGAAATTGAATCTTATTTTTCAAAAAATGTAAGTAAATAATTATATTTTTTTATTATAAAAAATAAATTAATAATTTTATTATTTTTATTTAGGGAAATTTTCTGCATATATATAATATAGATGATTTTCATGATATTCATGAGAAAAGAAGACCTGACACAACATCAACATCAACAGCAAACCATTTTTCCACATGTGTTACTAAACCTGTTATAGATTGTTTAAAGATACCACTTATATTTAATGGAATCTCTGTACATAATCCAAACAACATTGAGGCATGGAGAATTTGTTGGTACTTGCTTAATAAATATACAGGAATATTTGATATTACATATACAGAATGTCAGTTACAAGGATATCAGGATAATTAAAATTTTGATCAAATTGAACTTTTAACTGTTCACAATTATGATGAAATTATCGAAAAACGTAAAGAAGAAAGGTCAATGAATGGGCTTCAATTAATCAGTTTTAAAGAACAACATTTACATTCAATGCAAGATTATTTAAAAGCATTGGAACCTATATTAATAATAAATAATAAAACAAATCATTTACAAAATCATATTGCACCAATTGTAGCAGATTGGCCAGGACAATTGTTTTTACGAAAAGCATTAGCATTAAGATCACAACCTAATATTCCTCAAGAAATAGAATTTTTTTTACCAATATTAGGACCTCTTCATCTTTCACTTAATAGTAGAAAGCATATTATATTAATTTATCACAATTTTTTTGAACAAATGTTTCACTCTGTGTTTGGAAACAACAAAAAATTAGCAATAGATAATTTAATTCCAGCAACATTAGATGTATATGCTATATTATTTAGATCTGGGTCATTTGAAAAATACATTGAAACAGTATTCCGGATATGGACTTTCGCACTACGATAGAAAAGGAAAAACTATAATAAGGCGCCTCTTGTTTTTTTATCTGATTTTTTTTATTGGAATGATAATAAACATCCATTTGCAAATATAATTAAAAATTATTTACCAAATTTTAATGATTATTACGTAGAGAATATGCATAGTAGAATTCGTGCCAATATTTCACCAAACGTAACTGCTGAAAATATCATAAAACAAGCTTATATTGTAGGTATGAATATGCTAACTTTTATTTTTATAAAATATTAAATTTAATAAATAAATAAATTAATTTAATAAAATATATAAAATATTAATTAAATTTTAAAAATAATTTTATTTTAAATAAAATAATAGCGGACCGGGATCCTTTATTTAAAGATACTTATAATAAAACCCGCCATTACCCATATACTCAAACTACACTTGATTTTTTATCTAAAAAAACAAGTCTATTTTTATTAAACTACTTTGAAAACGTATTCAAAAATCAAGGAAAAAGCATTCCAAAATATACGGGAGCAAAAAAAAAAAAAATTAAAAACATATAAACTAGCTACATTAGGAGAAGAAGTAGATTTACGTTACCTTCCAACAGCTTACAACACTTCACGTTTACCAAAATTAGAGTCATGCGATGCATGTGGATTTCCTTTGAATAATAGCAATAGTGCAATACTTACTTGTAGTCATGGTTACCATTTGATGTGTTATAGTGGAAGATGTATCTATTGTGAAAACTTTTATAAAGATGGTATATTTGAGAATGTAAATTCATTTTTAAAAAGGCTTGAAAAAGGAGCAGACATACTTACACAAGAAGAATTAGATAATGCTGAAAACGATTTTGAGGAAGAGGAAGAATTGGAAGAGGTAGAAAGCGAAAAAATGGACGTATCGTCTTTATTAGTAGCTGCAATTAATAATATAGAAAGTTGATAATAAATTTTAAAATAATAATAAAATTATGTAAAAAAAAATTAAATATATTATTTATTATAAAATTTACGCTTCTAAGGAAATTCTTGCAAATCGAATGATCTCAAATGATCTCCACCACAAAACAATAAAATAGCGTGGGAAGAAACGTTTCGCAAAATATGATAGCAAATGGTCACGTTCTTCATGTGGCACCATATAGGCAAACGTAAAATCATATGAATCTTATATGTAAATTTCGTGTAACACAATGATCAAAAAATGAAATTCTGTTATGCTCAGATATACTACAATGAGATTTATATTTTTTAACTACATATTCTACCATTTTTCCAGTAATACCTTTTCTGTATATATTTATATATCTCTATGATTTATGTACATATTTTTATATTTTAAAAGGTATAAAATATCGAAAACTGTTGAAAATTTTTTTTCAAACAAATTTCAGGTGAAATTACAATAGTTTTCTATTTTTAGTATATTCTCAAATTTGATGGATATAATTAAATTGTGTAACTTTAACCCCAGTAAAAGTTGATCAATTTTAATCAGATCAAAATTTTAACCGATGATTCTGAAAGCTTAGGTTCTAGGCTATCATTTTCTATGGTTAGAATTTTTATTTCTATATTTGGAAAAAAAGTTTTAAGGCAAAATAGTTGATCAATTTTTACTATAACCAAGTTCCTATTATAGAGGTTCCGCACTGTAGTACAAAGAGCGTGTTTACGGATGACAGAAGATGAAGGTAAACAATAAAAGAATTATAAAAGAAGCTGCGGTTGGGAAGAAGAACAAGAGATTCCATTCTCATGAAAACATTTTCTTTATTCAATTTATACGTAAAATTTTAAATAAATTTCTTACACTCTTAATAATAACAATAAAATAGTTTCGAATAATTCTAATAATTAATTTTTGTAATAGTTAATAATAATAATAAATAATTCTAATAATAAATAATTTCTCATAGCGATAGGGATAAGATACGCCAAAGCAGTAATATATCTCTATCGTTATATTTCTGTGATAAATTTAATAAATAGTTTTGTACAACAATAGGGATAAGATACACCAAAGCAGTAATATATTTCTGTTGTTATACTTTTGCAATAAATCTTTCAAATAAACTACTTTTATTTCTTTGTAAGTTACTTTAAAAAGTCTATCAAGTTTCAGCAGTGTACGAAGTAGTTAGTAAAGATACTTTTACTCCACTTACTCATTGTTAATAAGCAGGTTTTGATCAACTGATAACCTGATCTTACTGTGTTTCGTGATTCTGCGCACAAGAAAAAGTTATATTGAATTATCATGTGAGTCACCTAAATTTGGTGAGACTGATTGACGTAACTTTTATCTTGTTCTACATGGATTCTTTACATATTTGTGTTAACCACCAAATTCATCATCATCTGACTTGGAGGCTGTATTTGGATGTAAAGAAAAGAATTCAATCACTGGTGCTATTGGATGTAAATATTTTACAAAGAAAGTAGTAAAAATGTTATACCTGAAAATTAATTTCTTCATTGTTTTTTGTAATCTGTCTAGAGCGTTTGTATGAACGACCACCTTCGACATCCGTATCTTCGTAAACTTGTTATACGCACTACGAAAAGTGTAATTTAGTAAGAAAGTACGATCTTATAGATGTAACCACAAGAAAACATAGCAATGACATTGACAAAATGAGTTTCTGGAAAGAGTATGTTGAACGAATCTATCTAGGAGGCCCGGTCACATACAGGCGTAGGAAACTCATTTTGTCCAATATACAGGAAAGATGTTGAACGAATCTATCTAGGGGGATAACAAGTTGTTATGGGTTCTAGTAGGCGTTGCAAGGTCCAATTTCCAAACATCGGCTGCAGGAATCCATATAAATATATGCCCGGTCACATACAGGCGTAGGTATATTGTGTGATGCCACAACTGTTTTAAGATTAAATAAAACAATAGTAATTGGATCAAAAAGCGCGTTTTCGTTAGGTTGTTAGGATTATTCGGATTAAATGATAGGCTTCGGCCAATAGCACGTATCGAAAATTTAACATTATGAATAAATATCAAATAAAAGTATCAAATTTTTTGTCGACACAAATATTTATCTATCACATGATTGATACACGCAACCAATTACGTGATATCCCAAGTTTGAGGATTAGGATTAAATCTTAATTGAGGACATTCATAAATAGCATTTCTCTCAGTCAGATCAAATGTGTGATCCATAATTCGTAGTTTGTTCAAGAAATGGGATAGAAATAAGAATATTGGGGTTTCTTTCTTCATTATGTTGTTTGAAAAATTTTTTATCAAAAGGCGCGAGCATATAAAATCTGTTCTTGAAATGATAATCCACATCATGTGCCTCAGAAAGAAATTATTAAAACCAATATAAATCGTGATGGCATAAATTTTGTACATTATATAATTTTATTTCTCGTCATCGACTTCCAACCCAATTCCTAAATTCAAACGTATTTGTAACAAAATGCTTTGCAATATGCACGTATAAATAATAATTATTATTACTAATATCGTTATTTTATTATTGCAGAATTTGGTTTCTTGTGCGATGATGAAAATTGTAGTCTCGGGATTAATTTTTTTTTTCCAAAACTTCAGCCAAATGGGTGCCAGTCAATATTCGATACAAAATGTATATTCAATCCTAATTTAGAATGTGGTTTCAATGCAAGATTGAAACCATCGATACCGATATTAACCGATATCAACAGTTGCTTTTCAGTGTACCTGGTCCATTTTCCATTATGAATAGAATCGGATGTATTTTTCATACGTTATTCACTTGGGTATAACATTACATTTACACCATTATCACAAATTGGGTTGTTTGATAAGCAATATGTAAAACGGTGCGGTTTTCAGTAAAATTAATATGTTCACCATTAAACCTAAATTCTTCTACTCTCGCTTGTTTCATAAGGCATTGAAAGTATAATGTTCAAGTAGACACCTTTGAATTGACGTGAAAAGGATCAAAACGATTGGTGCTTTTCCACCTCTTCATAATGACTTTCAAATAATTAAGTTTACTTGCCAAAACCATTTTGAATAAATTTAATAAATTTAAATTTTATTGAAACGAAAAAGTAAAAATATAAGATGAAGGAAAAAATGTGCCTCGCTTTCTTATATCATCAAAATATGCACATGGATATCACAAAGATGATCACAAAGAAGTTCATTTGAAAAACAGTTTCTTAATAAATTTAATAAAAATTACAACTTGCAATAAACTTATACCTCATAATGTTAATTCTCCTAACAAATCAATTTATTTATTAGGAAAGTTTTGATTTTTTTACTGTATTATTTTTATGTGAATTAATGCAAGTCTACTGGTCAAAAATTCAGAGCTTTAATTGTCAGAATTAAGTAGTGCCTTTGAATCAAAGAAAAAATACTTGACTATTCACTATTCTCCTTCAGGATTGACATTGAAAAAATTTATAGTTTGACATAAATAATGATATAAGAAGAGAAAGCAGCTTGATTGAAATATTTACATATTTTGGTTAGTGAAATTTGAAATCACATTGTACCACTTCCCAACAGATCCAACAAATAAATAGGAAGCAAGAACGATGTTCAATATTTAATCAACAAGACACTTGGAAATTGTGAATATCTTCAAAAATTGGGATCAAACAAGACTTTCAAGTATCCTCAGCACCAAGCAGAGATGGACAGAAACAATAATGCAAGAAAAAACATACTTAACGGTTATAAGATTTGAATAAGGGTGATCAAGTTTGATAAACTTTGGGCAAGGTTAATTGGTATATTATATTGAAAATTTATTTTATTATAAATCTTAATATTTTTTATCAGACACTTAAATGTGAATTATCGCGTCTTTTTGTTTAATAAAATTATTATTATATAATTGTGTAAAATCAAGTGTCTATTATTTTTTTTTTTGATAATGCATATATCAAAGATGTTAATAATAAACATAAATGGAGAAATGACCAAATACATGGTTAAAAAAAAAAATTAAAATAATAAAAAAAAAAAAAAAANAATCACATTGTACCACTTCCCAACAGATCCAACAAATAAATAGGAAGCAAGAACGATGTTCAATATTTAATCAACAAGACACTTGGAAATTGTGAATATCTTCAAAAATTGGGATCAAACAAGACTTTCAAGTATCCTCAGCACCAAGCAGAGATGGACAGAAACAATAATGCAAGAAAAAACATACTTAACGGTTATAAGATTTGAATAAGGGTGATCAAGTTTGATAAACTTTGGGCAAGGTTAATTGGTATATTATATTGAAAATTTATTTTATTATAAATCTTAATATTTTTTATCAGACACTTAAATGTGAATTATCGCGTCTTTTTGTTTAATAAAATTATTATTATATAATTGTGTAAAATCAAGTGTCTATTATTTTTTTTTTTGATAATGCATATATCAAAGATGTTAATAATAAACATAAATGGAGAAATGACCAAATACATGGTTAAAAAAAAAAATTAAAATAATAAAAAAAAAAAAAAAATAATAATATCTTTCTTAATATAATTATGGTTCTAATAATTATACTTATTACCTGCGTTATGAAATAAATTGTAATTCTACAAATTAAATTTTTTTTTTTTAATCGTTTAAAGCTTCAATCAGGGCCCTTTAGATTTGAAGGGAGAAGCTGTGGTGGAAGTTTGTGTTTGAGGAATACCATTACGATTATCGATAAAGACTCCAACGGCAGTTACCTCATGACTAGGATTATGTAGAATTATATTACTTGATTTATCCATTCCTTCGCTTGTTTTTATGTTGACATCACTTGAATGGCCAACAGTAGTAGTAGTAGTAGTAGTAGTAGTAGTAGTAGTAGTAACAGGAGTAGTAGTAGTTCCGATAGTTATAATAGGTTCACCTACAATTTGAATTTCACTATCAGTGTGATTACTCCCACTTACAATATTAATATTACTATTATTACCACCGCCATCATTATTATCATTATTATTATTATTATTATTATTAGTTTCATTATTATTAGTTTCATTATTATTATTATTATTATTATTATTATTATAATTATTGTTATTATTATTATTATTATTATTATTATTATTTATCAGGATTTCTGATAAATTTGGATTTAAGCGTCTTCCAACTGCCAAGCGGTGGCTTTTGTTTTTAAGATGAATTTCGAAATTTCCCAATGTAAGATTAGGTCCCGGTTGATATAGTTTTCCAGGACAATCATAACATTTAATACGAAATTCATTTGGATGATTATTGGATCGTAAAGTAATACCAAAACAATCATGGGGATACTTTTCTTGTAATTGGTCGCGTTGCTGAATAATCCATTCTGGGAAAACCTTTAATTATAGAAATTATTTGTTCATATATTCAGGATAAAAAAAATATATATTATTGAACAAAAAAAAAAAAAGGTTCAGGATATATTTACTTATAATGAATGTGACACGAAAATAATTAAATTTAAAATCTAAACTCGGTTTTTTTTTTTTTTTACAAAATTAAAAAAAAATTATGGAAATTTACCAATTTATTTGGTAGCGATACATTGGGAACGGTTATATTTGACGGGGTTGCAGTTGCGGTCGCATTAGATTCAATAATATTTACAAATTCGACAGAATTAGCAGTATTTTGATAAGTTGGGGGAGCTGGTGCCTTAGAAATTAAGTTTGGGATATAAGGTGTTGTAATCACAATTTTAGGGGTAAGGGAATTCATTGATATTCCACTAGATTCTATTAAATTTTTATTATCTTGATTTTTTATTTCTTCTTGTGAAAGTAACTGTTTCTCTACTAAAGTGTTGGATGATTGTTGAACATCCAATAACTCAATGCATACTGATGGAATTTGTCCAATATTCGAAGTAGGCATAGATTGAGTATAGGATACAGGATTATCCTGAAGGTTCTTTATATGTTGTGAACTATTTGTTGAAATGGAGGCAATCGACGAAGAATTATTTTCCGTAAGTAGTAGATTGGTACCGACTTCGTTCGTATTTAGAGGATTTGGCCGAAGTGAATTGTTCTTTTGAAAGTAGAGGCCTGACGATTAGGAAAAGTTCGACGTGTGTGAATGGCATACAAATTTAATCGACAGAGGAAATGTGGCCAAGTTACGCGGTAAACTCTTCGGGATTACTCCAACCATTATTTGTACTCTCGGACTTACCGCACGCGTTACATAGCGTCTACATTTTAATAAATTTATTATTTTTCAGATTTCATTTCGGGAAAAACTTTTAAAATTATAATATTTGTAGAAATTTGTTACCTTTTCACCATTAGGACCTTTTCGTAATAATGGAGTAGATGTTAAAGAACATCCACAACCATCGCATTGCCATTCCTCTGATTCATTCTTTGCTATTCCTGTCAAATTTATTGCACACAAAAAAAAATATATATATATATAGATTTTTGGATAGATATAAAAAAAAAAAAATTTATAAATAACGTTTAAATAATTTCAAAACAGTTCAAATTCTAAATAACAAACTATCAAAAATTCTAAATCATAAACTATCAAAAATTCTAAATAATAAACTATCAAAGTAAACTTAACTCACTTCGATGAGGTTTCTTTGTTCCCTCCTTCGATTCTTTTGGGGGACTAAGACCCGCCGATCCGGATCTTCCAAAACTATTTATATCGGTGAAATCTGGGGTGTTTACCTGAGCGCCTCCACGCAGATTGCTTCCAACATTTGCACCTGCACGTCCGCGTCCTTTAACTTTCCCTGAAGAAGAAGTGGAAGCTTTTTCAGATATTGCAGAATAATTATCATACCCCATAGAACTTGCTTTACGTTGTACGGGTGGCATCCCAGAAGAAAGAACCGTTATAAAACCAGTCTCATCCGTTTGATCCGCAATGGTTATAGTATTATGAAGAAGGGTACGATGAGTTTTTGGTGGTTCCCGATCTGGTAAGATAACGCCACGTCTTCCACGTGTCTGCCGTCGTTTTCGTCTAATGAATTTAAATATAACGTTATATAAAAATTTTATAGTAATAATAAATAATAAATAATTAAATAAAAAATTCTTAAAAATATTACTAATGAAAAATTGTTCAATATGTTATAAAAAATCATATATATATATATATATATATATATATAATGATGATGTAGGAAATAAAAATGAAATAAATAATAATAAAAATTAAAATATAAATAAAATCCAACCTAGCGTCTCTTTCCCTATCCTTCTCAATCTTGTCGATCTCGGCTTCCGTTAATTCAACTAATATTGGTGTATGTTGATCGACTGATTCTTCCTTCCGGATAATATTTGTAACGGGTGGCAAAAAACTTTGGCGAAGATCGTCATCTTGAACTGGGGATCCATCAAAAGGATGACCAACCAAAATTAGTGATTTTACATATATTTGTACCTGTTCGCGGATAGCATGTGCTATGGCAGTCCTATAATTAAATAAATAAAATAAATATATAGTTAGAATATAATTTTTTTTTTTCGTGCAACAAACAAATAAAGGAAATAAATAAAATCAACCTACTTAAATTCACCCCCTAATCCCAATTCGGTTGTTAAAATTTCCGCAAATAATTCCGGATCATTTTTTGGACAATTAATATCCCATTCAAATTGATCGACCAAAGATATATTACCAACTGTCACGTCTATCTACAAGAAGATATATTTATGTGCGACAAAAAAAATTATCATAAAGCAAAAATATAAAATATAATGTTTTTGTTTGTAAGTCAAACATACCTTTATTAAAATGCGTAACTCTTCGTGAATAATACTATCCTCAAGATTACTATTCAATGAAGTGGATTCATTGTTGTTATCATCTTCACTTTTAATAATCTCCAATTTTACATTATCTGTCGATTTGATTAAATTAGAAAATGTATCAACGTCTAACTTGCATTTAGTTGGTTCAGTAGAATGTAAAGGGTTGAGAATATATCCTTGTATTTGATCACGCATTTGTTTGACAATTAGAGGAACAAATGTTGAAGATGGGAAATGTAAATCATCACAAAGAACTTCTGCAAAATGTTCAGGTGTAATGAAAGTTTCTATTTGGAGATAATATAAATATTAGAATTGAAAAAAAAAGAAATCTAGATTTAAAGAAATAAATGACATTAATTTAGCTTTTTAAAAAGAAATAAAAAAAAATATTATTTGATGTGACCACCATTCATGTTCCAAGTAAATGTATCTCTCAATTTATAACCATCAGCTCCATCAATTTCTAATCGGATCGGAATTAATATATCATCCTTCTCCGACATTTCCTTCAATTGTCGAGAAGAACTAGTTGAATCGGGCGATCAAATGGTTAATGTACGTAATAACATATTGTACTAATTTTATTTTATTTTTTTTTTTTAATTTTTATCAATGAAATTAATAAATACATACAATTTAAATTCTTTGGTTTTTTTATGTCTTTTTCTTTCGTTTGGATATATAATTCGAAATTTGGTTCCGGTGAATCCGTTTCCATATCCTTCATATCCTGGACCAAATGATGAAAGTCGATGCCTGTGTTCGGCTTGTGTTAATTCCGTACGTTTATCGAAAACAATAATAGTTTGTCTTCTCATTTGAAGTTCTAATGCCCTTTGATAAAGAATATCACGACGAACATATTGTTCAAGATATTGTTTTTGAACGGGTGTAAGATCCGGTGCAGGTTCATATCTTCCGCTAGAAGATGAAGAATTGGGTTTTTTTATGGGCGCATCATTACCCGTTGGCTTTTGCGGTTGTTGTTGTTGTTGTTGTTGTTGTTGCTGTTGTTGTTGTTGCTGTTGTTGCTGCTGCTGCTGCTGTTGTTGTTGTTGTTGTTGTTGTTGTGAAGGAGGACGTTGATGAATTTGTGTAGGTGCGGTATGTTGAATTTGTGGCCTTCTCAAGTGTTGTTGAATCATTTGCTGTTGTTGATGATGTGTTTGTTGTGCGATACGCATTCTTTGTCGTTGTATTTGTTGTTGTTGTTGATTTTGTATTTGTTGTTGTTGTTGATATTGTTGACGTTGTTGTTGCTCTTGCATTTGTTGTTGTTGTTGAATAGATATCACGGGTCTAGTTACCATTTGTCCTAACGCACGATTGAAATTATGCTGTTGAAAATCTAAACCCATACCATTGATATTACCTTGAGATTGATAGTTTAACATATTTGAATTCATATTATTATTATTATTATTATAAACTGGATTATTTATAGTTGAGATGGATGGCATTGGATTAGTGGAAGTTACAGGTAAAGACTGCCGATTTTGAAAAACATATTGGTTTGCAAGATTAGCTCCATTATCCCCCAACTGTTGAATGTTACGGTTATTTATTGTCCCATAATTTCGTGATTGTTGTGATTGTTGTGACATCGCCATATTCAAAGGGCTTTGATTAGTTTGATTGGCTTGAAGTTGTGAGTTAAAATTATTTGTATATTGCTGAGGTTGAGTTTGCTGCTGTTGTTGTAACAAAGCAGGATTATTTTGAAGTGAATTTGAGGCATATCCACCTTGTTGTTGTTGTTGATTCATGGATGGCAGTGAAGAATATGAATCCATGTACTTTTTTTTTAAAAAAAAATACAAATATATATATATAGCTGATAGATCGTCTTTTAGTCATGTGAATTTACTAAAATAAAAATTCACATAACCCCGTTTAATATATATATAATATTTTTTTTTTTTAATAATGTTTATTCTTAAAGATGTTCTTTTCAATATTCGAATAAATTCTAAGGATAAAATTTTGCGTTGTTTTAAACCACGGAACTTCAACTTTCATACAATAAAGTGTGATTCTAATACGATCATAAATAAGCATAAAATTTTCAGGAATAAACAAGAATTCTTTCCAAAATTAAACAGTTTAAGGAATATTCGAACGACCGTTGATAAAAAAGCCCCACGTTCCTTACAATATCCACCATATTCTCATTATGAACGTTTCGATAATGAGATTCCTTTCTATCAAAAGCGGAAATTCTGGATGTGGATTTGTGGGTTAGGAGGACTTTCCGGTTTTTATTATGTCAGTCATTTGGAAACAGTTCCAATTAGTAATAGACGACGTTTTATGGACGTCACACCTAAACAAGAAGAACTTATGGCACAACAAGCATTTAAACAAGTTATATCTCATTATCAAAAACATATTTTGTACCCGTCGGATCCTCGCGTCCGATACGTAAAACAAGTGGCAGAACGAATCATAAGAGTTAGTGGAATGCAAGGTTTTATCGTTCTAAGTCATTCGTCATTCATGGAAAAGAAAATTAATTGAAGTAAATAAAAAAATATATATATATATGTATATAGAAAATATTAAATAATTTCAAATTTTCCAAACGTAGATTTGAATTGGGAAATCTTTGTTATAGAATCTCCTGAACGAAATGCATTCGTTTTGCCAGGAGGCAAAATATTTGTTTTTACTGGGATTTTGGATGTTACGGAAAATAAGAATGGCTTAGCAGCCGTTTTGGGTCATGAGGTCAGATTTAATATAATAACTTTCTTTCATTCTTCATTTATTTATTTGTTGTTGTTGTTATATTAATGAATGAAAATATCTATCCAAAGGTCGGTCATCAAATTGCACGTCATAGCGCGGAAAAACTTTCATTTTTCAAAATTATCATGCTTGGACAATTTATGCTAAGTTTATTAATTGATCCTGGATTTATTGGTAGTCTTCTTTTCAAGTTTGCAATATTGTAAGTCAAATTTACTTTTATAGATTCATTATTTATTTTTATTTATATCATTTTATTTTTATTTATTTCACTGACGAAAATTTTATTTTAGCCTACCATTCTCACGGAAATGTGAAATCGAGGCAGATTACATTGGTCTTCTCTTAATGGCTCAAGCTTGTTTTGATCCTAGAGAAGCAGTAAAAATGTGGGAAAGAATGGAACAAGTATCAAAAGGTATACCACAATTTTTAAGTACTCACCCTAATCATTCAGCCAGAATACAAAAGATAGAAAAATGGATGCCTGAGGCATTACATAAAAGAGAATTAAGTGACTGTGAACAACAGTACGAAGGTTTTAGAGATTATGTTAATCGGTATGGACCACAATGGGTTAGATTTTAACGGGTATATATAAATTATTATAATATTGTACAGTATATCATAATATAATAATTTTTGTTTATCAAATTTCTTTATTTATCGTAATAATATAATAAATGTAATAATTAATATAATTAATATAATAGTATGTAAATAAAATAATATCTCTCGATTAATCTTTTGATAATCTTTCAAAATTATTAATTTTTTGAGTAAAATCACACAAAAACACAACAATCCATGCGATTTCCATAAATGAATGTGACATTTGAAAAATATACACTTAAAATATATACACTTGATTTAAAGTATTTAAAGTGACAAAATCGAATGAGGTCATCAGTTAATATTGAAATTATAATAAAAAACTATGACAAGGTTATTAATAATATAATTTAAAGTATAATAAAATAAAATATTTATTTAAAATATTAAACTCTAATGAAATTGGGGATTTAAATGATTCCTATTTCCATTTGAAGATGAAATCAATTACCCATATATAGCTTACAATATGCAAAATATACAAAAAGCGTGGTATAGATAACTTTAATTTACTCGTGACATAAGAACAGTTTAAATATATATATTTTAATCCTTTTTTGGTATTCCCGAAAATATTCGAAAATAAATAATTCGAAAATTTTGATTGGGGGAAAAAATTCAATATTAATACTAAATCATCTGGTCATGCGATCGTCCATTTCTGCATAAATATTGAATGTACCTTCAACTTTTCGAAATTTATTATTATTTTTTTTTTTTTTTTTGCAAAACNACTTGATTTAAAGTATTTAAAGTGACAAAATCGAATGAGGTCATCAGTTAATATTGAAATTATAATAAAAAACTATGACAAGGTTATTAATAATATAATTTAAAGTATAATAAAATAAAATATTTATTTAAAATATTAAACTCTAATGAAATTGGGGATTTAAATGATTCCTATTTCCATTTGAAGATGAAATCAATTACCCATATATAGCTTACAATATGCAAAATATACAAAAAGCGTGGTATAGATAACTTTAATTTACTCGTGACATAAGAACAGTTTAAATATATATATTTTAATCCTTTTTTGGTATTCCCGAAAATATTCGAAAATAAATAATTCGAAAATTTTGATTGGGGGAAAAAATTCAATATTAATACTAAATCATCTGGTCATGCGATCGTCCATTTCTGCATAAATATTGAATGTACCTTCAACTTTTCGAAATTTATTATTATTTTTTTTTTTTTTTCTGCAAAACATTTAAAAAAAATTTTTGTATAGGCTGAATAACAGTTTTTCATTTTTCCGAAGTAAATCACAAAAATATTATTTTATAATAAATCAAAAAAAAAAATACATAGATAAATAAAAAAAAAAAATCATGGAAAAATTTGACATAAGCAAACATTTTCATTATATATCAAGTGAAGAAAGTAAGATTAAAAAAAATTCAAATATTATAAGATTATTTATAAATTTGACAAACCTATTTCATTTATTATAGAAGCGAAAAACGTTCAACAAAAACCAGAAGATTCGGCTGGGTTATCAATAGAATATATAGATATTCCGGAAGAAACCTCACCGATCCGCACAGAGTGGCTAGAATCCAATAATAAAGCCGAGATTTTAAAAAGATATTATGATCGGTTCGTCAAACCGATTGTAGGAAAAGAACAACAATTATCAAATATAATATTTACAGACATTCCTGGTAATTATTAGAATAATTACTGAAAGGAATAATAATAAAATATTTAATTATTATTATTATTATTATTATTATTATTATTATTATTATTATTATACATGTCTATATATTTTGTGATATATATTATATATCTTGTGATATATATTTGTAATTGATATATATATTTTAATATATAATATATATATTTGTGATATATATATCTTATATATTTTTTAATATTTGTGATATAATATATATATATATATATTTTATATATTTTATATTTTTGTGATATATATATTTTCCGAAATTAGGAAAACCAAAGATAATGCCAGGCAATCAATTAAGGAAAGCAATAAAACATCAAAGATTAAGGTATGAAAAAATACCGCGTGCCGAACCAATAGAGTGGAACTTTTTTGACACGAAGGTCAAAGGACCGATTCTAGGAGTAAGTCTCTTTTTAATTGGATTATTATATCTATATATTGGAAATGTTTTTTTTTTTGTTGTCGTTGGATTTAGGGAGAAGCCTTTAAATTTTTTGATACATAGTTCAATCCTGAAGAATATGGTATGGAATCATTGACTTTGGAAAAAAAACCAACACAGAATTATAATAACAACGATCATGTTGTAACCATAACGGAATCTGGTACGCACTGTACGTACTATAAAATATATATTTAAATTATTATTTAAAGTCTTTAAAAATGACTCTGATCTTTTTTTTTTTAAATTCATCTTTATTGTGATATAAATCATAAATAAATAGTAGATTCCAGTAACATATATGATGAAAGGTCGCTTGAAAAGAAGAAAGTTAGTTTGCACATGCGATTAATTGTTATTAATTAATTATAAATTTTGTAATTAAAATTAAAATTAAAATAATTTTAATAAATAGAAGAAAAAACACAAACATGATTCTGAACATGGAGAAAAGAAACGTAAACACAAAAAAGATGGGGAACATAAGCGAGATAAAGATGGAGAACATAAAAAGAAGAAAAGAAAAAAGGTTGGTATTTTATTAATATAAATTTTTAAACCTGTTTTTTGTTTATCCCCCCCTTTTTTTTAGCATGTTTTTGCTGCATGAGAATTTCTACACTGGTCACTTTTTTGTTCATCGATCTACAACAATCATTCAGGAGAAAGAAGAACATTGAATACTTTACTACTGCTACTACTACTACTACTACTGCTTCTACTAGCCTCTCGATGTACGTTTCCGAAATTATTGAAAATTATTGAAATTATTTGCTGCCATCTACGTGTGGAATTTACATTTTGTATTATTTATTATTATTATTATTATTTTAATTCGTAGTGTGATTAATTCTTCAAAATAAAAAAAAATAAAAAAATAATAATAATTTTATATCTTCATCTTCTTTTGTACATATTATTCAAATAATCAATTTAATAAATCCTATAAATTCTAGAATATTTTCTACAGCTTTATTGTAAATTATATTAAATTATATATTTATGTGTGTGTATATATATATATATATATATATATTAATTATTCTTTATAATAAATATTATATATTTTTTTTATTTTATATGCATCACATGATACAAACGATTAAAAAGTAACTTTCTATCTTCCAATAAAAAATCTAGAATATATTATTTAATGCTTTATATAAATATGAAGCTTTTTCATATGACGATTAATCTTTCAGAAAGTTGGCATTTATTATTATAAAAGACAAACTAAATTATACTACAAATTATCATTATTTGAATTGCGAATAAAAAATATTAAAAAAATATTACAAATTTAAATTGTGAAAATAATTGAGAAAAACAATTATTGTTCATGCATTAATTATTCCTGTACACCCATTGATAAAAAATTATCATTACTACCACCGCCTACGTTATTATTATTGTTGTTGTTATTATTACTTTCCTCCTCATCAGTGTCTTTCATTAAAGTTATACGGTGCTGAGATGACATTAATAATTCATCAAGAATTGAATATATCTTATTGGTTAAACCTTCAAATTGTCCAATCAAACTTCTAACTTGATCTGTAGAAATCTCTCTCAAACTTTCTAAATAAGCTTGAGTAAGAAGATCATCATCTTGAAGATCATTTTCAGATATTGAAATTACTAATACTTGTAAGATCTTGTTAATATAACAAGGAGAACAGAGAAAGAAAGAAGATAATCAGTTAAATAAATATAAAGAAAGAACAACATAAAGAATATGAGGAAAGAATATAAATAAATAAATAATAAATTTTATATAATAGTTGTCACACATACCAACACTAATTCTTGAATTATAGAATTAACTGAATCTAAATTATTGACTTCAAGTTTTTCTTTTAATATTTTAACATTCGTAGCAAGTTGCTGAATATGTTTTGAAATTATTGGTTGAATAATATCCGGTTTACTAGCTTTGACCTATAATAATATATGATATATTATATTATATATAGTTAGTATAATATGAGAGATATGAATATATGCGTATGACATAATATTGAGTAATAAAAAGAAACTTACAATGGCCACTAATGATTTGAATATTGATAATTTCTCTGGTGGAAGAGTGAATAAAACTCTTGAATTAGAATTTAAGATTCGTTCTACTAGCATTGCAAAGTAGGCATGACTGTATGCGTTTTTGACTTGATCTTTATGTGAAAATTTTTCGTAAATTTCTAAAAGTATATCAAAAATACGTTCGACATCGATGTCCATCATTTCAAGAACAATCAGTGAACCTATAAAATAATAATAATAATAACAATAATAATAATAATCATTGTTGAATTAATAATATTGTATGAATGAGATTTGTCAATAGATAAAATTCTTTTGAACTTACAAAGTTGTATCACTTTATCATACTCTTCCAATTCTATGCCAGTAATAGATGTTTGTTCTATTACTCGCAAGTAAGGATTATATAATTTATCTTGCAATCGTTTTATTTCATCCATTTTCAGTTTCTGCATAAAAGGTCTATAAACGTGGATTGAAGGACCGGATAGTGAAGAAGAAATGCCGGCGGATTCAGGATCTTCCTCAAGTAATTTAAATTGGAAGAAAAGTGAACGAGTTCCACCGAATTTCAATATTATTCCTATTCAAAATCGAAGAGTAAATCATTATAAATTATTAAAGTAAATTAAAGTAAATTAAAGTAAATTAAATTAAAATCAAATCAAATCAAATCAAATCAAATAATTTGATTAGTAAAAATAAAAATCACCTTCTTGACTACGTTGCCATTGTGAATGTTTCTCAATTAGTAATTGCAACATAACAACAGCAATATTATTTGTATATCCCAATTTGAGTAATGCAAATAAAGTTTCTATAATAAATTATAATAATAATAAATAATATTGTTTAATAGTAAATAATAATAAATAGCAGAATAATTATCAAAATTACCAAAATTATCAAATTTTTTTACCTGTTGCTTTTACATAAAATTCATGCTCAACATTGGGATGTAAAAATGTTAAGAGATTGGCAGCAAATTCTGAACATAACTTCCATGATTTAAAATAATTTTGGAATACTAAAGATAATAAAGAAAATAAAGACAGAGAAAATAAAGTCAAAGAAAATAAAGACAAAAAAAAAGAGAATAAACATAAAATCAACACAAAAAATAAATAAAATAAAATATCTAATAATCAATATTATAATTAATATTTTTACCTTCGTCAGCTGGATATTGTAAAACAATATTTAAATAATTATGCATTATCTCCAAACATTTACGCATCATATCGTCATCGGGATGTTTGTCTTTAACGTAATTTATAAACTAAAGAAATCGAATAAGAATTCAAATTAATAAGAAAGAAACCCTTACTTATTATTATTATTATTACACAGATATGAAAATTTATGATATCTTTAATTTACCTGAGGTATGATATCAAAACCATAACTTTTGCAGAATGAATGAACATCTTCAATAGAATCTCGATTTAAATATTGATAAAGTCTTAGAATTAATTGAACTTTACGCATTAAAGGAGCAGAATTTGCTAATGATGTTATAATTTGGTCCCAAATTTTGATCCTAAAATTTGGTGAAACATCCGCGCTAATTCTCAAAAGCTCAATTAATTCCTCAGTTTTCTAAATATTATCAAAATATATATATATATACAATTAGAATTTAGAATTGAAGAAAACTCACAAATTAAAGAAAAATAAAAGTCAAAGAAATAAAATAAACTTACATGATCTTCATAGAAATCACCGAATACCATACTACTAAGGGCCCAAAAGAAATTTTGAGCTTCCATCCATTTTTGATGATATTCATGTGAAAGTCTACATCCCATTAATATCAATCCATAATATTTCGGAAGAGTGGTCTGATTATAAGCTATATTCTCGGGTGTATGGTTAATACTAAAGTAATCAATCAATCAAATAATGAGAAATTAATAATTATCAATCAAATAATGAGAATGAACAATTAATAATGAAATAATGAGAAATCAATATTTTAATATTTAATTAATAAAATTTTCAAATACCTGACGTAATACATATGAAGTTGTGATATTAAATCATTATGAGAAATGAACAATCGAATATTATCCGGGAAATCTTCACATACTTTGTGCCAATATGTAACAATTTCCTAAACAAAAAAAAATTATTATTATTATTATTAAACATGCAATAAAATAAAATATCGAAATAATACCGAAATAAAGAATATACACACTTTCTTGTCAACATCACAATCAATCCTGGTTGTATCTATAACTATGAACATGGCTCCAAATTTTTCAAAACAAGGTCGAAACTATAATCACAATAATAATAATAATAATAATAATAATAATTTTAATTATGTAACAGAACTTTTTACTAAACTTGCATATCATTGTAATCAATGAGATATTACAAGGAAATTTACCATTTCTTTTTCCCTGGATGATCTCACACATTGAGTTAAAACTTTAAAGTAGTTACTAAGTCTCCATCCGAAAGGCTCGGCTAAAATATTTGAGGTAATTTTGAGGTAATTTTGAGGTAATTTGATGTATTTGATTCGTTATTATTATTTAAAAAATATACGAAAAAAAAAAACACGAAAATTAGATTACCTCCTCTCCTTGCATATGTTGTTCTCCAACATGGCTCCACACTATCAAAAAGTTTTAGTAGCATCGAATATTGTTTTGTTAAGTTTTCTAAAGCCTCAATCTTTGCTTGTTCCCCATGAGCATCTTCCAATCTTCGAAGAACTAATATATTAAAAAGATTTTCCGCACGTTGTCGAACTGTCTCATAAGGGTTAAGTAAAAGGTAATCTGGCAACCATTCTTGTGAATAGGTTAGGAGTAATTGT
The DNA here is from genome assembly GCA_003547095.1 of Diversispora epigaea. NCBI lineage: Eukaryota > Fungi > Glomeromycota > Glomeromycetes > Diversisporales > Diversisporaceae > Diversispora > Diversispora epigaea. Next base: position 167,336 of record PQFF01000009.1, on the reverse strand, counting down.
TGAACATAAGCTCCAACCGATGAATTACATANATTAAAATATATATATCAATTACAAATATATATCACAAGATATATAATATATATCACAAAATATATAGACATGTATAATAATAATAATAATAATAATAATAATAATAATAATTTTAATTATGTAACAGAACTTTTTACTAAACTTGCATATCATTGTAATCAATGAGATATTACAAGGAAATTTACCATTTCTTTTTCCCTGGATGATCTCACACATTGAGTTAAAACTTTAAAGTAGTTACTAAGTCTCCATCCGAAAGGCTCGGCTAAAATATTTGAGGTAATTTTGAGGTAATTTTGAGGTAATTTGATGTATTTGATTCGTTATTATTATTTAAAAAATATACGAAAAAAAAAAACACGAAAATTAGATTACCTCCTCTCCTTGCATATGTTGTTCTCCAACATGGCTCCACACTATCAAAAAGTTTTAGTAGCATCGAATATTGTTTTGTTAAGTTTTCTAAAGCCTCAATCTTTGCTTGTTCCCCATGAGCATCTTCCAATCTTCGAAGAACTAATATATTAAAAAGATTTTCCGCACGTTGTCGAACTGTCTCATAAGGGTTAAGTAAAAGGTAATCTGGCAACCATTCTTGTGAATAGGTTAGGAGTAATTGTTGAACATAAGCTCCAACCGATGAATTACATAAGGCTTCAATTAACCCAAGACATTCTGAAGTAACTTGTGGAGCGCTATGATTGTTTTTGGAGAGCTATGTAATGTAAAATGTAATGTAAAATGTAATGTAAAATGTAATGTAAAATGTAATGTAAAATTTAATGTAAAATGTAATGTAAAATGTAACATAAAATACAATGTAAAATATAATGACATCTTAAATTATTCAAAATAAAATAAAATAAAAAATGTTAAAATATACCATCTTCAGAACTTCCCGGATAATATAATCGACTCTGTTATTCGTAAATTCATCTTGTATCTGCGCCATAGCATAAAGGATTTCCAAGTGCGGTCTTATATGATCAATTGCATAGGTATCGGCTGCACGAATGAGTTGATTTATAAGTTCTTCTGACATTTCTTCGTTATGAATGGCAAAATATTGAAATATTTCTCGAGATGATGGTGAATCAACACAATCTCTTATTTGTTTCATGAAAAATATGAATTGTTCTTCTGCTTCTTTACGTTCAAATATTAATCCAAATTCTTGATCACTTAATTTTAATGGAGGTTGTAAAGAATTATTACGTCCATTTTCAATATTTGGATTATTTGAGACATCACATTCTAACAATAATGTTTTAACGGTGATCAATAAATATCGGAATGGTGGTAATGAAAATTTATCTCCCATTCTTTTTTTTCGATTTTTTAAAGGTGATAATTCATCTAAGAGGAAAAGTTTTATTAATTCCCCAATGAATCCACGTTTAATCATGTAAACTTTCTCCGGAACTCCTGATGCTGCTATACATGAAAGTAAATAGAAATATTGTTCAAAGTTACGCCAATATGCGTGAGCTGATTGAAGTAAATCGAACATAGATTCACATAAAAGTGCAATTATTCGAGTTGGATAAACCATATATGCTTGAGTTGAATCAACAATCATTGATGAATCAGGATTATCGGTTGTATCAACTGTAATTCTTTCTAATCCATAGGTTTCCAAATTACCATTACGAAGAGTTTTTAAAACAAATATTATTAATTCAACTATTTGTTCTCTAACATCTTGAACATAACATGACATTAAAATTTGTTGTAAATTATTATCAATTAATCGATTAATAAACCATTGACATGCTGGTAAATGTGTTTGAAATCGTGTCTTAAGAATATCGATACAAGTTGGTAAACTATTGTTATCCTTGGCACGTGAAAGAACCCCTAATACAAATTCGGTACCAAGTTGAATTGATCGTAAAATTAAATCAATTTCAATTCCATTCATGAAAATAGTTGGAGTTTCATCAAGTTTTACTGAATCAAGGACTTGCATCATAAGATTGAAATAACCAGGATCGAATATATTTTTATCCTGAAGAAAACTAATATTCTCTTCCCAAATAGAACCATGTATATCATTGGGAACATAGGTTACTACATCATCACCATCATCATCTGAATTATTATTATTTGAAATAATACTTTGTGAATCCGAGCACCTTTCGTAAAAGAGCATATATGCATTATATTGTTTTGAGAACATTCGTGTTACATTTTTTTGTTGTGCGGGATCCCATTGTAATATACATTCGGGACCACCAAAACATTGTTTAGGAATATCTTTAGGATCAAATATTTCAACTGTTGAATCGTTGAATTGATACCATCGACGTTCATTATGACCATCATTATGGAAAGGTTTTCGTTCTCTGATAAATGAATAATAATGACCTGAATCAGCCGTTCCTGTATGAACAAGAACACCGACAAGTTCATATTCGAATTGATCTTTATCAATTTCCGTTTTAAATTCATCAATTTGTCCTGACTCTTTGCCTATTAAATAATCCAGAGTATAAGGTTCCATATTAATATGTGTGGGGAATTCAAAAAGATCATTAATTTTAACACGTTTCAACAATTCCATATCAAAGTCAAAACGTTTCAAATGCATTATTAAATTTTTTGGAAGAGTTTTAATGCATGATCTATTATGCACATTAAAAGAATAAAATTTAGTATGACTTAAATTTGTTTTAAAGAATAATTAATGAAATATTTTCTTTTAATTGACCTTTTAATAGCTTCTACAGATTTTTCACATTTCGCACAGAAGTATTGATTATCTAATTTTTTTTTTTTTTTTAAAAAAAAAAAGATTGTTATTACTTATTAATATTAAGATATCGAAATGAAAGACGAATATTGGATATCTTACCTCCGTCTAATAATTCACCCTCTACATATAATTCCAAACTTTCTTCCACAGTTTTTTTATTTTTCACCTCACATTGAATTGCAAAAAATGATTCTTCCTTTTCAGAGATATGTCCACAATCTCTCNGTCCTGACTCTTTGCCTATTAAATAATCCAGAGTATAAGGTTCCATATTAATATGTGTGGGGAATTCAAAAAGATCATTAATTTTAACACGTTTCAACAATTCCATATCAAAGTCAAAACGTTTCAAATGCATTATTAAATTTTTTGGAAGAGTTTTAATGCATGATCTATTATGCACATTAAAAGAATAAAATTTAGTATGACTTAAATTTGTTTTAAAGAATAATTAATGAAATATTTTCTTTTAATTGACCTTTTAATAGCTTCTACAGATTTTTCACATTTCGCACAGAAGTATTGATTATCTAATTTTTTTTTTTTTTTTAAAAAAAAAAAGATTGTTATTACTTATTAATATTAAGATATCGAAATGAAAGACGAATATTGGATATCTTACCTCCGTCTAATAATTCACCCTCTACATATAATTCCAAACTTTCTTCCACAGTTTTTTTATTTTTCACCTCACATTGAATTGCAAAAAATGATTCTTCCTTTTCAGAGATATGTCCACAATCTCTCGATTTAATCTGTTGAACTAAAGTCCCACCAAAGTGTTCCTTTAGAAGCATTGCCTGAGGTGTTCCGGATACACTACTTTCTAATCGATCAAAAAGTCCATTAAAATATTCGTCCACATCCATTTGAAGAGCCACATTTAATGGTTGTCCATCAATATCTCTATAAGCTTGACAAAATTGAATTGCTTCATAAGCCTTCTTTTCACTTTCTTGTAAATGACCAAATACCACTTGAAGTTGATAAAGAAGACTTTCATCTTTATTATCATCAATGACTGGAGCATCGAAAAGACTTTTTCGAAATGATGCATTCATAAAGAATTGTTGAATAATTGAATTCACATAACAAGTGGCTCCCAAGTTTTGTAAACCGACGTAACCCGCTGGTGCTTTTTGACAAGTTTTTGGACAATAATTCCAATTATCATTTAATTGATTACCCCGATTTAATTGTTTTAAATATAATTCACTTATTCGAACAAAATTTTCTGGACAATCTTTAACAAGTTCATTCAAAAGTTCCAAAGCAGCATTTCGGGAGACATCCAATTTACATTTTGGAGGAAGAATAGAACCGACATGATCAATAGTTGGAACTTGAAATAAGCAATCATGAAATATTAATTCCAACAATCTTTATTAAAATAAAAAATAAAAGTTATTATTATTATAATCATTATTATGTTTATTATCATCATGCGGCTAATAAAATTATATAATACATACGAATCATTTGGAGGACTTCGGAACTCTGGATATTCGGAAATTATGATTTTCATTAAATGTATTAAACCAACGATAACGGTATCTTCGTTGGAAGAATTAAATTGCTATTGAAAAAAATTTAAGCATAATTAAAAAATTTAAAAGAAACAAAAAAGAAAGTCAAACATTAAAAATCAAAATACGAAATTGTTAATTGTTAACTCGAACCTCTTTAATGGGATGAAGTTTAATTTGTTGTTTGATATTTTCATATATAACGGATAAACTCATCTTCCCAGATTTCGTACTAAACGGCATTAATTTTCCCAACAATTCGAAATATTCTTTACTAGTATCCACATGTTCCTCAGCATCTGGTAAAAATGACCATAAAAGTTCTAAAAATGATTCAAGAGGGATTTGTACCAATACTCCTTTTAATGACGCGTTATTGAAAATATCTTGACAAAAGTTAAATATAATCTTTTCCAAAAGAATTCTTGCATCTTCTGACTGACATCTAACCAATGACGAAAGAAGCCAATCGCGTAAGTTGGGATAATTAATAAAACTTGCAAGAGCCGTTTCGTCACGTAAACACAAGCAAGTTAAAAGCTTCATTGAGTGACGAATGATAGTGAGGTCTTCATTGACTATTATACACGCAAGGATAAGTAAACGATAAAACATTAAGTTTAACACTTAATTTTTTTTTTCTTTGTGACATTACCTTGCTTTTGTGAAGGATCAACGCACTGACCAACTATGTCGAGTAATTTTTCAATTAAAATTTTTGATTCAAACCGTTTAAAAATGTCGACGTTAACAAGTGATTCGTCTGTAACAGAAACAAGATAAATTATGAGATATTCACGAAAAAAAAAGAAAAAAAAAAGAATGTTTGACCGTTTTCAAAGTAGACTTACCGACTGCAAGGAAACTAATGACTTTTAACAATAACCCAAGGCAAGCTCGTTTAGTGACACTATTCTGATGGCCTTCAGCAATTGTTTTAAGATTTGCAGAAGATTCTTGTAATGTTAACAATGATAACAGATATTCTAGTCCACCATTATCTACAAAGAGCTTAGACCATTCATCACTGTTGCTATATTCGTCGGCACCTCTTAGAAGCCAATCAATGATTTGAAGTGCATAAAGTAATCTGAAAGGAGAACGAGGTACGAGAATTTCTTCCCAATTAACAGGAGCTTCTAGAGACTTCAATGCTGCCAAAGAACGTGAATTTGTAGGAAGTCTCATAAGAAGATCCCAAATCTAGAACAAATTAAAAGAATTGACATAAAGTTATATTTTAATTACAATTGAGTTCTATTTAAAAGATCTATTATTAAATATTAATATAAATATAATATGTAACCTGTGATGAATAAGTCTCATCTAATTCTAACATGGAAAAGAATTGATCGATATATTTTGAAAGCATATTTATTGGTAAATCCGATTCCGTAATCTTTAAAAAGGAAATAAAAAATAATTAAGAATATAATTAAGAATTTGGATTAAATAGAATGATAAATAATGATAAAATGTGAATGACGCAATAAAATGAAGACCTCTTCATCCAAAGGTAATTCAATCTTATCAGAATCTTGTCCATTTTTTCCATCCGTAAGGCGTTTCATGACCATGAACACTTGTCTATCCATAATTTTCAATTTTTTTAATGACATCGTATTAGATTCATTGGGAAGCTCTTTCCCTGAAGTAATTAATCGAATATTTCCTGGACGTGAGACGCCAACACGAGAAGCAATCTTTTGTCGTAATGAAAGAACAGTTTCTAATGGATGAATTTGCAATTCAAATCCACGCGATGCCTATATATATTAAAGAAATTTTTTTAAAAAAAAAAATCAGACAACGCTTTTAATTTATCTATTTTTTTTTATTTTTTATTTAATTTAATTGTCAACAAAATCATAATAATTTACCATATTTGTTACATTAACTTTAATGGTGATCCATTCGGCATCATTAAGCATACCATGTCGTTTTATGGGTCGTTTTTCTAATTGATAATTACTATACTTGGTGTCGAATTGATCCATAAATGATTTCAATACTTGTAAACATCTCTTAAATTTCAAAGCATCGGCTGCAGTTTTTTTGGTAGATATGGTTCGTGGCATTTCCATTATAATACCATCGCTATCCATATTATTATTATTTTGAGAATTTTGATTTTGTATCAAATCATCAACTTTATTGTTCGATGTGGAAAAATCTAAAGAATGAGATAATCCATTCGCCGCACTGAAAAGATGTGAAACACATTTGTCTACTAAAGATTCACGATGTTGACGCGCTAAGATGTTATGGTTTTCAAATTTTTTATCAGTCTAAAAAATAAAATAAAATAAAATAAAATAAATATAAAATTTATATATTTATGAATACTAGAGTAAAGCAAAATAAATAAATAAATAAATAAATCGTATGTAATCTTTCCGTACGTTCAAGTATAAATATACTAAAAAGAGAATAGCTTCTTTTCCCACAGCTTCCTCTTCTGCACGTAATGCTATGTCCCATATAAGATCGATACCAATGAGATCCCCTTGAACGAGTATGCTCAGTTGAGATTGTGATTGAGTACTCGAAGAGGTCTACGAAATTCCAATTACATTTATAAAAAAAAATTTAATGAATTAAACTTAATTTAAAGACAATAACAAAATAGAGTTAACATACAGAACGTAATCGTGCATTATTCGTATTAACTTTTAATAGACAATTTTTTGCATATTTGAAAGCTTGATCCGAAAAATATCTAACATCCAATTTTGGTAAACGATTATCAAAGAAATGACTAATAAAAAAATTGTAATCTATAATATTATCCAGATATGAGAAGGCCTCATCTTGTTCTTGTTTTCCAATAGGATCAGCGATAAGGCATTGCCAAATAACATCAGTTTGATCAGTGGATTTGAAAAATTTAACAGATTCGTGATTTGCGACCCATTGTAAGAATTGTAATCTTGAAACCAGTTGATCTCTTAATATAGCTGCTCTTGATGGAGACAAATTAATTGACATTGAAGGACTAGATATTGGTGAACGATCTTTTTTATTTAAAAATAGGAAATGAAACATTTAATATCAAAATTATCAAAATTATTAAAATTATCAAAAAATATCAAAAAAAAAATATATATATATCAAAGATGCACATCAAAATAGCTCACCAAGATCCATGCTAAAAGAATTTCCTGATCTGTATGCACAATTTTTAACTGTTCTTGTCCAATGTTCCAAATCATTTAAAAACAATTGAGGTAAATCATAAGATGTTATAAGATGTTGAAAATATTCAGAAGTACTTAAAGGCTGAATTGGAAAGGGGGGAGCTTTACATATATATATATATTTATTTGTTTGTTTGTTTGTTGTTTGTTTGTTTGTTTGTTTATTTATTTATTTATTTAATTTAAATATGATAAAAATAAAAATCATTTAAATTAAATTAATTAAATCAAATTAAACGTTTTAAATATTCAAATAAATAAAATAAATAAATAAATCAATTAATCATTTTAAATCGCTTACATATGATCCTTGTTAATATTCTCAAAGCCCACATTGTACCAGGATCATGTCGTTTCAAACAATCAATGCACAAAATAAGTAATCGATTTCGATCTTCGGTACAAGTGTCACCCTGTAATAAATTAGTTAAAATTTGACATGCGGCTTGAGCAATCTCTTGATCTATTGTCGAGATCGCGGTATTTGATCCAGCCACAGTTGGTGAAAGTATTTCGGAATTCATTAAAATCGGTATAGGAACAGAAGAATCACAAAGTATACGCCATAACAAACGATGAGCCTCAAATGATATATGATTAGAACTCTAAAATACAACGTAATGATATATAATGATATTGATGTACATTATCAAATAAAAATGTAATAAATGATCATCAATTTTAATAATTTTAATCAATTCAATTTATATATCATCCAAATTTATAATAATAATAATTTTAACTATTAAATGACATATAACTTACCATTCTTACACTATTCATTGTGGCTTGTACTAAAGTTTTTATTAGTGTAAATGTTTGAGTTTCTATAAAACTCATCGGCATTTTCATTAATTTCTGAAATAAATAATCTCTTTGTTGTTGATTAAGTTGTTCCGAAATTTCAATTATCACTTGACAAACACCGTGAACAATACTTCGATGTTGATTTCCATCAACAGGTGCCCAGATAATATCCAGTTCATGTGATGTTAATGATCTTGTATGTATAAGAAATGTTAAAATATCAGTACAACGTTGAATAATTTCTAAATGAATATTTGATCCAAAAATATATTCAAGAATTCCATATTCTCGTAATTTTTCATTTAATACACTAAAAAAAAAATAAAAAAAAAATAAAAAAATTTTATATTTTAAAAATTGGAACTACCAAAGATATTATTAATCATTTCAACACCAAAATATTAAACAAAATACCGATGAATTTTATCAGAAGGATTTTCTTCATCTACTTGAATAGAATCATCATCGCCATCAATACTTAGACTTCTTTTACGATTATTACCTCTACGTCTACTCCTTTTAAGAACTCGTGCTTGTTTAAGTCCCAAAATAAGAGCATCTTTTATTTCATTCAAACCTGTTAATCTTAAATCTAATCTTGAAGTTTTCAAAAGTCGAGCTGCGATATCAATTTTTAGTACTGAACTTTTGATAACTTGTTGTTCATCCGGTATTTCTTGATATAATATATAATCACTATCTTCATCTTCATCTTCGTCAGATGATAACATAGGATGATAATTTCTTTCGATATCCCTTATAGTTCCGGAAACAGATGAAGGTAAGTTTAAAATCATTGAAGTTACCATGTTTACAATATTTGGGATTATCTTTTTTTCCTGTCGAATTAATAATTCTTCGGGAATATTTATAATTTGGACTTGAACGCATTGGGCTATTTTCATAACAAATTGCCTGAAATCCACGTTATTTGGAATGTAATGACCGATCTAAATGTAAATTATTTTTAATTATTTTTAATTATTTTTAATTATATATAAATTATTTGTAATTATATTTAAATTATATTTAAATTATATGTAAATTATTCTTTTAAATTAATTATAAAATTTAGAATTATTTTAATAAAAAATGAATTCATAAAATATATTCACTAACTTTATGAATCATTCGTATTACTCCATGAACGTCCTTTAAATCCAGGTTATTGAAAGGATATGGGCTGTTTCGTTGGCGAGGTTCTTCGGTATAACCTAGAGCTCGAAGTACGGCTTCTAACCCCCTACTATTGACGAACGATTGGATTGCTTCGTATTGGTACTGGGATATGCGTGGTTCCAACTTTTTGGTGGTATAAACAAGTGCCAGCATACATGAAAAGCTTTGTCAGCACATGTTATGAATGATAAACCACCTTTACATTGATAAAATCGTCATTATTTTCTCTTGAACCTGTTCCATCCCTATGATATCACTCGTGTTATCATCATATTCAACAATCTATATATTAATATTTGATGATAAAATTTATTATTATTATTAAAATATTAATAAGAAATAATAATAATAATAATAATAATAATAATAATAATAATAATTTTGATTCATTATTTGCCTTACTGACCTCATCCGTGTCACCTACAATACCCATCATGACGGTATTGACTCCTACATCTAAACGTCTAGAATCAAATCTTCCATCAAATCTGCGATAAAAAGATGCATGTTCATCGCCCAAGATACGAGCTAAAGCATCTTGCATAATTTCGGAAAGTGGAAATTCTTCGCCAGTGGTATTCATAATTTCTGGATCCATAATAAGACGGATAGCAATTTCAAGAACCTTGATAAAAAATTGATAAATCGTACCAGCAAGTAAATTTCCCTGTGCAGAAGTTACAGTTGGATACCTTTTGAAGAATAAAAAAAAAAAATAATAATATAATTATATATTCTGTAAATATCAAAAAAATAAATAAATAAATAAATAAAAAAAGAAAAGAAAAAAAAAAGAAAAGAAAGATTTACCCTCTGTTCAATAATATGATTACATATTTGGGTAACCATTCTCTGTTTAATGCATCAATTATTGGTTTATTGGAATCAGAATTAGATTGACCCCTAAGAAAGGCGTCAATATATTCATTGAGTTTGTTTACTGTTTTGCTTGGATTAGGTGCTAAATAAATACATATTAGTTTTTATGTTTAAATTTTAAAATTGATGAATTAAAAGTGACAAACAATAAAAAAATTTATTTAAAATATTTTTTTTAAAAAAAAAAAAAAAAATATTATGTTAAATCATTAAATTCGCTTAAACACCTTCTTTAAGCTGCGTGAAATAATCATCCCAATTAATTATATGTTCGTCCTCCTTTGATGATCTCCGTCGAGAACTTAAAGCTGAAGCTTGTGAGTGTCTCCTCCTTTGACCTGGCTCACTATCATCATCAACCTCATCAGACGCATATTCTTCATCTTCATCCGATGAAGATGTCATGTGTATATGATCTTTTCGATTATTACGTCCACGATGAGATGAATGTTGTTGTCGTGATGCTTCCGAAGCAAGGGCGATCCTTTTTTTGGGGCGTTGTTCATGATCACGGCGGGACACATGAGTAATTGGTTTTGCTACCGTGACCTCATCTTCATCATATTCATCAACAATTTCTTCATCTGCTTCTTCAATTTCATCTTCTTCGTCCTCATCATCTTCATCATCGATCTCATCATCTTCATCACTACTACTTAAAGCTTTTGAAGATTGACGACACAAGAGATCTTTGGAAGATACATTATCTTTATCACTAATTACCACGTCAGGATCAACTAATGTGTTTTCCATTTCTGCTTCAATAATTTCGTTATCCTTCCCTTCCGAACTTTGTTTTTCAACACTTTCTTGCAGTTCTTGACCATTTAAGTCTTCCTGCTGAAGGGCCTTGTCTACGGGCAGTTGCTGTGACATGGTTTTAGGGAGTGGACGTATTTATAAACTTTTTGAGAGAGTATGTGAGCTTATTTTATTTTTAAGTTTCTTTAAACAAATTTGATCCTTATCGAGATCTGAGTTCAAGGAAAAAACACGTAAGAATTTTATGACTTTGATTGCTGTCCGCAAGTCCAAGAATGCAGTGTAATATTTTTTGAAAGTGATAAAACGTAATTACAATATTATAATACACGGGCAGCCAGTAATTCTAATAAAATGGAACCGCGTTACCCTCCTATAAACCAATAAGTATAAAGAGTTAAAATTATTCAATCACTCGTTCGAGTAAAGGGAGAAGGGATAAAAGACAATTCCGGTAACTTCACTATTTATTACGAATTTGAAATCAACGTTTTGTACGACGTTATACTTGTACTGATGACGTCTCGATTTGTGTGAGCACAGTATTTATCACGTGACTTTCACCACAATTACTAATAATTCAAATGCAATGAAGTAAATGAAGTAATTTATAGTAATCAATCTATTTCATCCATTTTCATCGCTGTCATACGCCACAAATAACACAAAAGTAAATAACTTGTTATTTTTTTGGATCGGGGCAATTCAAAGATAAGATTCCACGTGCCGCATTGTTTCCGTAAGAAAGTTCTGCAAAAGAGAAAACCAAAAAAAAAATTGCATCCATATAGACAATATAGACAATATAGAAATAAATAAATATTTTGTTGATATGAATGATATCAAAATATCAAATGATGCTAAATTGTCTATTGAAACATTATTAATATCACCAACAATTAATTTCAAAAAAAAAAAAATGATTTGATTTTTCTCGTTATCTCTTTCAAATATGATTGAAAATATTGAAATACTAGTTAATCATTATATCAATCTCTTCGAAATGATTGCTTTTTTTAAGCCTTTAAGGAACGTCGATCATGCATCACTTTTTTTTTTTTATTAATCATCTCTTTTAATTTATATATGAAATGAATTAAATGAATTGATAAGTTTCTTAGAAGATTACTTCTTCATCCAAAAAAAAAAAATTTTTTTTAAAAAAAATCGATAGAAAAAATAATATTTTGTTCTTCAAATAACGTGAATTTCATGCTTTAGGAAAGATTTACGATTCTTATTTATTACCAGTGACAAATGAATAATAATAATAATAATAATAATTTTTTTCAAAATTTCACACCAGCCGATACACAAGAACAACCTCAACAGTTTGATTCTCAATTAGGTGATGCTGATGATACCAAAAGTAAAGACGATGAATTTTCGGATTCGGATTCTGGTTCATTTATCCAAAATTTACCTTTGATTGAAAATGAAGGAATTAATCTTATTACGGAAAATTGGATTACACGTCGTAAAGAAACTGTTACACGTATTAATCAATTCATTCAACGAGATCAAATAATTTTGATTCGTGCGCCTCCATTTACCGGAAAAACTTCCTTGTGTATTTTAATGGAAGAATATTATAAAAAGAAAGGAATTCCTGTAATACAAATTTGTTTCTTGGGTGTTGAAGATATGTCATTTGAAGAATTTTGGGTAATTGAAACAGGAAGAAGTTGGAAATATTGGTTAAATCCTAACCACGGAGAACGAGTAATAATTTTAGATGAAACTCATCATATCTTTGTTGGTTCACAATATGAGACATTTTGGTTACGGATAAAATCTTTATGTAAACAAGCGTCACTTGGACGTCAAACCATTAAAATATTGGCTTTTTCAACAGGTGGTAAATTAATAACTTCTGCTCCTAGTCCAGTCGAATTTCAACGAAAATTTGGATTCGAATTAATTCGTTGTACTCGATCAGAATTATTAGAATTAATTGAATCCTTTAATAATTATAATAATAAGAAAAAAATTTATGTTGGTGAAAAAATTGCTCAATATCTTATGGAATTCACTTCTGGTCATTTAGGTTTAATTAGATGGATACTTAATGGTATTGACAATTACTTTTCTTATAGAGGAATAAATTATAAAATTACGACTGATATAGAAATGATGTCTTATTTAAAATCATTTGATTTCATTGAACATATTAAAGCTCATAGAGGAGCTCTTCTTTATAAATTTAATAAAGAAGAAGAGGATGTGATAGATAAGTTACTTCTCAAAAGTAATATTCAAATAAATTCTGTTGATCCAGATGATGCTGTTTCTGATTTACTTAAATCAGGTATATTAATTTACATCGATAACAAAGGACCAGAATTTATTTTCAGGAAAGGTCGCGTTGGTTTCATGTCTTCAGTAACTAGATTACTTTCATTTTTTCATCGATGCATTTCAATTAAACATCCATTGCAAGATGGATTCACTTTACAAGATTTGGTGCGTGAAGCTTTGTCACGTATGAATTCAAAAGTTTTAACACATAATTTAGGACGTTCAAAAGATGGTATGAGATTATTGGAACGTGTATGGCAAATGGAATTTTATCGAGCAATGTATAGTTGCCTACCTGATGAAATACATATATCACCTGAAGTTGGAAGAATGTTCGCGACAGATGGAATAGTCGATTTTTATATCTCTGAACCTCAATGGGCGATTGAACTTTTGATTGATGGTGTAGACATGAAACGACATCACGAAAGATTTCAAGATGGTAATAATAATAATCATTGTATTATTAATAATTTAATATTTAATATTTTTGTTTGCCTTGCTCCAATAATATTATTGAACAGAAATTCACCAAGCTGCCTCAAAGTATATTACTTTGAGGAGCAAGCAAATTAAAATTAATATTTTAATATTTATTTAATGATTTTTTCTTTCTTTTTTTTTAAAAAAATCATTAAAAATATTTTAAAAACAGGAGGTCGATATTCTTCAATACCTATAAAAAGTTACTTAATTCTCGATATTCGTGAAACTAGGACAGTACAAAAATCCTATCCAAACACTTGGCACATTACCCCCAATGAAGATTTTACAATATTCAATGTATTAGAAGGTACCAACGCATTTGATATCTCAACAAAACGAGGTTATCCACCAAGTTTAGATATGCCAACATCAACTTTAGAACACAAAGCATTAGAATATGAAATTTTAAATTTGAAGAGAAAACGTTGTCTTAATTATGAAGACGACGACGACGAAGATATTCAGGAGGCGAGAAGACAACAAAATCGACGTGATATTGTAGAGAGTTTAGAGAAACTTGTTGATTTTTTAACAAAACGAGAGAAGTATCTTAGAGAAAATGGAACGATTGAAGAAGCAAATGATGTACAAAGACAACTAGAACGAACATCTCAGGATTTAGCCAAGACTTTATATGAAGCAATTGGTAATAATAATAATAATGAGAATAATAATGGCAATAATAATAATAATAGTAGTAATAATGATAGGAAAGGACTTTAACAATATTTGAAAAAGAAAACCTGTTATTAAGCATTTTTTGTATTATATGTATTATATGCATTTTAACATCCTTAATTTTCTTTCACAATAAAAATTTTTTAACAACTTTTGAATAGTCACCTAATATCTATAATTATTATTAATATATATTTATATAACCGGGATTAAGCGAGATCTAATGTATTAAATTACAAGAATGTGTAAAAACTATTATTTCTATTATAACGAATATTATAACTTCAATCAAGAAACCATAACATGGACGGCAGTTTTTGCAGGTATTCCGTGATTATTAACATATAACCAAGAAAGTCCTGGAGCGATCATATTATGATTGGGGGGCATTACCACATCCATAGTAAATACACCATTTGCAATCAATTTAACATTTTTCACTAAACAACCAACATATCTTTGTGACATGTGAACTGAATGTGTGACGAATCCATGATGAATTAATGCTGCGGAGAATACTGTACTACCTGTAACTTCTACGATCACTGCTACATTAGTATTATATTTTACAGGTATAGGGTTTACATTGACATTTGTTACTCCGGCCACACTTATTATAGTGCCTCGAGGGTGCTTGGTTTGTAATACATAATCAGGCGAAAAATATTCAATTCGAAATCTTTAAAATATTTTAAAAAATATTTTAGAATAAATAGTTATATTTTATATTTGTAAATTTACATAAACGTAACAAGTAAAACTTACTCAGTCTTAAATTCTCCAGTATCTACAACATTTTCTTGTGGACTACTTCCAGATACAAATACACGACCATCAGGAATAAGAGTAGCTACGGAATGGTAATATCTTGGAATAGTAGATTTAGCGTTTTTTGAGAATCTGCTTCCTAAAGGTTTTCGAAAATCGTATATAACTGAAGTGAGGATTGCATCTTTGGCTTGTGGGATTAGTACATCACCTTTTTTACGAGCTAAAAAATAACAAAAAAAAATTATTATATGTATTTATATATAGTATTTAAGAAAAAAAATAACTACTTACAATAACCGGCAATTCCTGTTCCGGCACCATTCAAGAATAAAGTTTTACCATCGGCCAAAATAACAGCATCAGGCATTACTCTACCAATTCCACCAAAATCATCCATTTCCCATTTTGCAGTGTCAAAATTTGACAAATCAATTCTTCCGCAAGAATTTTCAGCTGGATTTGTTACATCATCTTTACTATTACCACCACAAATAAGAACTTGTGGTTTGTAATTATCATCGGGCAATAAAGGTAACATTACTGACGTGCCAGTTAATGGATAACTTCGGGGACTTCCAGGTATTGTAGGAAGTTTTTTCACGACTTTATTAGCTTTCCAATCCCAAATAATACTATCTCTATTAGCAAAGATGAAGAGATAATTTTGTCCAACTGGACCAGGCATTAAATGAACTATAGGATAAAGATTATAAGGGAGACTATAAAAAAAAAAATATTAAATTGCTTATGCTTAAATTACTTTAAAATTAAAAATGAATTGCTTAAAAAAAAAAAAAAATATTAAATTGCTTATGCTTAAATTACTTTAAAATTAAAAAAGAATTGCTTAAAAAAAAAAAAATATTAAATTGCTTATGCTTAAATTACTTTAAAATTAAAAATGAATTGCTTAAAAAAAAAAAAAAATCGAACTTACGTATCAATTAAGAATTGTAAAGTAGTAGCTTGTTTGGCTTTTTTGGGGAAAAATTCAAAAGTAGGCATGTTAATTATTTTAGTATTGACTCGCGTAGATTGATTTGAACCACCAACAATAAATAAGCTTCCATCATTTAAGCTAATAATAATAATAATAATAATAATAATAATAATAAAAAGAATTAACATTATAATTATCATTGTGTGTGTGCATTGTGTAAGAATTTATCAACTTACGTGATGACAGTTGGATACCATCTTTGGGCATCTAATCCTTTTGGGTCTTCGCGCCATTCACATGTTTTGTCTGTACATGGGTTAAAGAAACGTAAACCTTGGTATCCGGCAGCATAAGAACTGCCCTGAATTTTTTTAAAAAAAATTTTATAATTGATAAATTTTTTGATATTTTTTTTTTGATCCAATTGAAATAGAAATTATGTACCTTTTTTTCTGCACCACCGAGATTGACTAAAGTTCCATCTCCTATTTATTATTTTTTATTTTTAAAAAAAGAAGAAAATTAAATCTTCGCGAAATCAAAATTGCAAAATCACATGCAATTTATGTCACGGAAATTTACCCATAAAGCTACCGGCACTACAAAAAGTGTTTGTGTTTAATGGCAATAATCTTTTTGAATCATCAGTAATATCATATTCCAATGAAACTACCCTTCGACCATCAGGCAATTTAAGAGGATTACTTTGCACTAAAAAAAAAAGAAAAAAACAGATCAATTCAAAGTGTTAAATTCACGTGAGTAATAAATTTAAATAATTTTTTTTTAATACCTTTATCGATAATAACAATTTTATTGAGTTCAGTAACAGCGACGTGCATGGCCGCTATTCCAGAAGTACTAAGAAAATTAATTAGAATACCCGAAACGATTAAATAATTANTTTTTTTGATCCAATTGAAATAGAAATTATGTACCTTTTTTTCTGCACCACCGAGATTGACTAAAGTTCCATCTCCTATTTATTATTTTTTATTTTTAAAAAAAGAAGAAAATTAAATCTTCGCGAAATCAAAATTGCAAAATCACATGCAATTTATGTCACGGAAATTTACCCATAAAGCTACCGGCACTACAAAAAGTGTTTGTGTTTAATGGCAATAATCTTTTTGAATCATCAGTAATATCATATTCCAATGAAACTACCCTTCGACCATCAGGCAATTTAAGAGGATTACTTTGCACTAAAAAAAAAAGAAAAAAACAGATCAATTCAAAGTGTTAAATTCACGTGAGTAATAAATTTAAATAATTTTTTTTTAATACCTTTATCGATAATAACAATTTTATTGAGTTCAGTAACAGCGACGTGCATGGCCGCTATTCCAGAAGTACTAAGAAAATTAATTAGAATACCCGAAACGATTAAATAATTAATTTGTGTAAATGTATTTTAGTTTGTGTAAATGTATTTGTTTTGTGTAAATTTAAAATACCCTTTAATTTCAAATGCACCCACGGCCTTTTCTATTAAAATAATTATTATTATTATTATCAATCAATAATATTTTCCATATTAAATTGCTCAATTATATTAAATAAGATAAAAAAAAACCTGAAACCGTGTTATGAATAACGAAACCGAGCCCTTTAAGAATTTCTGTATTTGTAGGAAAAGCTATGACAACGTGATTTTCTAATAAAGTAATGATAGCCACCAATAGCGAAAATACCAAGACTGTAAATGAGAATTTCATCTTTGAAAAGAAATTTTTTTTCTTCTAAAATTTATTTATTATTTATTATTTATTATTTTTTAGAAAATTCTTAATATCATGCCAAATTATGAAAGCAGATATAAGTATAAGTATATATGTAGTAATATTGGATTGAAATAATGATGACGAAATGATGTAAATAAGGGAAATGAAGGAAATGAAAGAAATGACGGAAAGAAAGTGGTGGAAATTATTGGAAAAAAAAAAAAAGAAACCGAGAGTATAAAAATCGAAATTTTTTCACGTTAAAAAGGAATTTACAATATTTACATCATAGCTCAAAGTGTAGAGGTATTTAGAGGTATTTATACTACAATCTTTCTTTTTACGAAACATTTTAATAATAAATATGTATAATATTTATTTAATTAAAAACCTTTTAAAGTAATTTAAAATATTAGTGTATCGAGATTGAGAAAAATCATTTCATACTAAATTATTATTCAAACTTTTTATGTATATTAATTACATACATTAAAGAAAAAAGAGATTATGTTCTTATTTTGTTGTCGTACTGACTTCTCAAAAGTTCTGAGAATGTGGGATGATTATCCATAAAAATCTTTTGAACAAACCAAAAACTATTATTGGTCTCATTTAATAAATTTAATAAATGTAAGATGAATTCTTGTTGCTTTAAAGATTCCTAACATCAATCTATATTTTATCAATTGTTTAAATATTTATTAATCGTTGAATGATAATTTAGTTAACTCTTGACGTTAACAATAATAATAATAACCAAATAAGATTAGAGATGAATATATTTATCTTTATTATTATTATCAGATGGTTAAATTTTCATTCCATAAATTAAAAGCATAAAATATCTGAGATCCCCAGAATGCAATTATATAATGGTTAGACTTTAGACACAAGATTATGCACTATACCATTGTTATATCCAAAGAGTTTATTAAAGCATAATTAGATTACTTTATAAGGTTAGCTTTAATTAAAAACGGATTTGGCAATCACATGACATCATATTCATAAAAATAGCGAATACCTTGGCATTGTGGTTTCAGTAATTGGATAAGTTGTTTTAATTTAACCTGATAGACGTACTTTGAATATTGTGTTTGTGCTTCAATATCTATAAGGATTTTTTTTCTCTATTATATATTTGTCTCACAATGATATGATAAATAATGGTAACATATTATATATATATAGCAAGTTTTCATTTAAAAAAATCATCACAGTTTTATATGACAGAACCAATTACTTTCTAAACATGACTTCAATTCCAAGAGCAAGTATATATTCCCTTCACTCCTTTCAATATAACTGTTAAGAAAGAGGTTTTACTCCGAGAGAATAAATATAGTAACAAAGTTTATTGTTGAAATCTAATTTAAAATATTAAATTATATTAAAATATTCTGTAGTAATAGTAATATAAGTAATATATAACAACTCATTTTGTTATTTATCTCGTGAAATTCATGTTTATTAAAGGACACGAAAATCCGTTAAATTAATATAATAATTATAAATAGCACCGGATTATATTATGTACAACGCACATGGTCTGATCAATGTATGCTAAAACATGTACTCTTCTTTTTTTATTAAATAAAAATAATAAAATAATAATAAATGTCAGATTCACGCATGTACAGCTAAAATTAACGAAATTGTTTGTTATTAAAATGTGAATAAAAATTTAAAAATTGAATTAAATAAGTTTATTTAGATAGTTTATTTTAAGCAGTTTATAAATGATTATTCCCGAACATGTCGGCTTTCCTCCTTTTTTTTTATATTATTTAAAAAAATTCTTTAAAAATTTAACTTCTTTAAGTTCGGGTTTTTTCCTTAATTAATTCAAATTTATAAAATTTATAAAAGTCATAAAATTTATTAAAAAAAAAACTAAAAAATTTAAGTTTCAAATAAAAATTTTCACTTAAAAATTTTCACTTAAAAGAATAGTAAAAAATTATTCTTAAATTTATAATGACGAGTTATCCTTCATCAAACCATTCAAGTGTTTTATCAAGTAGAACAAGTGGCGAAAGCGTTTTCTCGAATTTATCATCGTCAACGACATATACGCAGGTAAAAGAACGAATTTACGAATATCGTGACTTGCATTCCAACATATAACAATTTTTTTAACTTTAAAATTTTTAATTTTTTAATTAAAAAAAAAAAAGATTACATTACCGATAGCTGCACAATTTTCTTCCCCTACTAAAAGCACATTTAATGATATTAATGTTGATTATCGAATAGAACATATGGATTTGCAGACGAATTGGTATCGAAAATATTTTTATGGAAAAGGTAAATTTTAAATTATTCAAACTGAAAATAACGAATTAAAGAAATAAACTAAATAACTGTTTTATTTTATTTTTTCTCGTTAAAGATCATCCAACATTTATTGGTCGCATTGAACCATATGGACCAGTAGTTATTTCTTTGATTCTAGATACCATAACAATTAAAACTAATCGTGAAAGTATTTATTGGTACCGATATATTGTACGGAGGAAAGATGTATGTAATATTTCGCGTTCTTTTTCTTCTCACTTTAAAGAAAAAAAAATTATAAACCTTTCTATTTTATTTCTTACCATTTTTATGTATGTCAATATAGATTCAAGATGAAAGAAGTGTATTGGTAGGACCACCTGTACTTCCATTGGGAGAACCTTTATGGGATGATTTATTGAAAATGATAAATAAAAATTTTGCAAATGGACAATTAACAAAATTCATAACTACCCCCGAATTAAGCAAGGAACTTTTAAATTTAGATGAATCACGGGTGATTATATAATGATTATTAATTATTTTAATTATTATATCATTATTATTTATTAATTATTATATATATATATCGTTAGATTCAAAAATCCTATAAAGTTGGTGTTTTATATTGTGCACCGTCACAAAATATGGAAGAGGAATGGTTTTCTAATACATATGCATCACCAGAATATGATAAATTCTTAAATATATTAGGAAATGAGGTTCAATTGAAAGGATGGGAAGGTTTTGGTGGTGGATTAGATACAAAAACCGGTGAAACGGGGGATTATTCAATTCATGATATTGGAACTTGGAAAGATTTTGAAATAATGTATCATGTGAGCACTATGTTACCGTATGAGAAAAAAGAGAAACATCAAATTACCCGAAAAAGACATATAGGAAATGGTACATTTTTAAATGATTATTTATTTTAGAATTACATATTACGGCATTCGTGTGGTATTTAGATGTATTTACGTGTATTTAACGTGTATTTTATATAATAGATATTGTCTGCATAATATTTCAAGATGTCCGGAGGCCATTTTCACCAAGTTCAATACGTTCACAATTCTTGCATGTATTTTTAGTGGTTAGTCCTGTACTAACAGAAGATGGAAGTCAAGCATATAGGTATGGTGTAATAACATGATATGATATTATTTTTTTTTTTTTTTTTT
>PQFF01000009.1:119831-145642 GCA_003547095.1 Diversispora epigaea | reverse complement strand
TTTTTTTTTTTTTTTTTTGAAAATTTTCATATTAATTTCTTTCTTTAGCTAATAATAGTTGATATATTTCATTAACTTTCAGTGTAGAAATCGTATGTAAGGAAGGAGTTCCTCAATTTGGTCCGGCACCACCTAATCCTCCAATATTTTACGATATGACATTTTTAAAAAGATTTATAGTGGCTACAGGTAAAAATTTTATTTTATTTTTTTTTAAAAAAAAAAGAATCACTAACATGATTTACTTGCTTCATTTTTATATTAAACAAAATTTATTTATTGATCTCTAATAGTAATAAATGGTCAGAATGCAGCTTTAAAAACTCCAAAATTATGTGATCCATTTTTACGTGCTAGATACGGAAGAATGGATGACCTCGCCAATCAATTTGTACCTATAATAATACCACCACCAAGTCTATCTCCATCAATACCACAAATATCAAAAAAAGTTAAAATAACACCTCAAGAAGAACTTAATACTACATTAAGAAGTTTATTTATTAATGAATTAAAACATGGTAGTGGTCGAACTCCCGATATTCTGCGAGTTAAAACACTTTTAGATAGAGGAGCTGATCCCAATATTCGAATACCACAACCTAGTTTAAATTCAAATTTTTCTATTTCAAATGCAAAGGATACGAATATGGATAAAATAAATACAACAAATTTAAATAAATTACCAAATATTTTGTTTGCTGTTATATTATTAAGTGATGATCCAATATTTGTAAAGTTACTTGTTAATTATGGATGTGAGACAATGCCGCGAGATCAATATTTTCCTAATGCTTTCGTGTTTGCTGCAAAGTAATTATTATTTTTTATTTTATTTTATTTCAATAATTTAATTTAACAACTTGATAATTTGATAATTTAGTCATTTTTAATAATTTAATAATTTATTAATATTTTTTAATACTTTATTTAGGTATAAACGTGTTGAAATAATGAGATGTCTCCTAGAAAATGTACCTTCGTTAGGTGATCCCGAAAGTGTTGATGCAGCAATAGATAATAATAATAATAGTAATAATAATAATAGTAATAAAAATAATAGCCACAGAGAAAAACCTTATTATAAATTATGGAGAGGATTATCTGGTGTAAGAAAATGGAAAGATCATATAACGCGTGGATACTGAATACGTAATTCTTTTTCTTCATTTCATTTTTTAAATAGAAATAAATAATAATAATATTGTATAATACCAAATTCAATTTATTAATAATCATAATATAATAGCATTTTTAATTTATAATATTTCATCTACTAGAAAAATTTCGAGAATTAATATACAAGATTTTTTTCTAAATTTTTTTTTTTTTTAAAAAAAAAAAAATTTTTGAGCAATAAACAGCAATTCAATTTAATGTTTATGAATAATATTTTTATCTAATAAAGGTTTATTGTCTTTATTGTTTCCAGTAGAATCATTACTTGAACTTTCCGCCTCAACCCCACCCGTTTCTTCATGATCTCGTAATTGTTTTTGCCACATTTCATAATAAACTCCTAGAATGTGACGTTTAAGAATATTAGAAATGAAATTAGTGAAATTAAAGATAAAGTAGGTTAAATAATAATAATAATGATAGACTGACTGTTACCTGGACTTTTGTTCTCCTGTGCCAACCTAATGAGTTCTTCATGCGTTCCCTATAAAATATAGAAACAATTTTTTGTTAGTAGAAAAAAAAATGATTATTTTTTTTTCTTCTAAAAATGCCGCACTACTTGTTTTGTAGAGATTTCTGCAAAAAAATTTTTTATTGAAATGCATGAGAATGTACCTGTTCCACGACTTGTCCATCTTTTATGCTAAAGGTATAAAATATTGAAAATTGTCGAAATGTAAATAATAGAAAACGATAAAGCAAAAAATAAAGGGAAATCAAAAAAAAAATTACCAAAGAATCAAGTCAGCATTGACAATTGTACTCAAACGATGTGCAATAACTAATGTCGTACGATCAGCAGTCATTTGAGAGAGAGCTTTTTGTATTTGTCTCTCGGTTGTAGTATCAAGAGCAGATGTAGCTTCATCGAGAAGAATAATCTATAATTAATTTAAATAAAAAAAATAAATATTATTAAATAAGAAATCAAAGAACAGGTGAAGATAAAAAAAGATAACTTACGGGTGGATTCTAGTGCACGATGTATAAAGAAATTGAATTAATTAATATAATTATTTATAGAAATATTTAAAAAATCTCAACAATTTCTTTACCTACCTTTAATATAGTTCTAGCAATCGCCACTCTTTGTTTTTCTCCTCCACTTAATCGTAAACCTCGCTCTCCCACACGTGTTTTATAACCTAAAATAAATAAAACGAAATAACGAATTTAAATTTAATAAATAATTAAGTAAATTGGAATTGACAAAACAAGAATATTCATACCATCAGGGAAAGTAAGAGTACGATCATGAATTTGAGCAGCTTGGGCAGCTTTAAAGACTTCTTCTTCTGGTGCATTTACATTTCCATAATGGATATTATAAAATACTGTATCATTGAACAAAACTGTGTCTTGAGGAACAACACCTATATTTCTTCTCAAACTTTCTTGTGTGACACTTCTAATATCTTGACCATCAATTGATATACTGCCCGAATTTACATCATAAAATCGAAAGAGTAATCGGAGAATGGTGGATTTTCTAAATAATTTAAATAATTTATATAAGGTTAAACAATAAAATAGGATAGGAATATATCACATGTTACAAATAGAAGAAATTACATACCCTCCCCCACTTGGTCCAACAAGAGCTACGGTTTTTCCTTTAGGTATAGTAAAAGATAAATTTTTCAAGGCTTGATTTCTTGGATCATAAGAGAAGTTAACATTATCTGAATGAAAAGAATAAAAAAAAATGAAAATGAAAAAACGATTGGCAAGAATATATATATATATATATAAAATTGAATAAATGTTAATAAAATATTAAATGAATACCAAATACTACTGTTCCTTCAGTAACTTTTATTTGTGGTGCACCGGGAAGATCTTGAACACTTTGTTCTTCCTTGAATAAATCCAACATTTTTTCCATATCAACGAAATTCTGTTGAATCATTCTATAATAGGTACCAAAGAAATTGAGCTATACAAAATAAAGATAGATATATGATAATGATGAATGTGAGTTTAAAGAAAGTAAGTGATTCACATTAAATACAAATATTGATCAAAATTATAAAAGAAGTTTCTTACCGGACTATATAATTGATTCATATAAAATATAAAGAGAACGAAATCTCCAACACTATAAATATTTTGCGTAATTTGATATGCAAACATCAAACAACCCGCCAGTAAACCGCAAGTGATCACCAGGTTCTGACTAAGATTAAGCACATTGAGTGAAGCTGATACTTTATAATCATAAACTTGGAATTTTCTAATTGCTTCATCATAACGGTGTACTTCAAATTGTTCAGCATTATAATATTTGACAGTTTCGAAATTTAAAAGTGAATCCACTGGAAATAATTGTAATTAAAAAATTTTAATTAAAAATTTAATTATTAAATAATATTCTTTTAATAAATAATAATATCAATAAATAATATTAGAAATATTTTCTATACCTGCTTTAGTTCTAGCATCATTATCCAATTCAATCATTATTCGTCGGAATTTTGTTCTCCATTCAGTAATCCAAATTGTCACAAATATATAACTCGACATTGTAACAAACACAATGGCTCCAATTTCCCATTCAAATAATATGACAAAGATAAAAACTGCCACAAAAATATCTACGATGACGGGAAGTATCTGGAAAAATATTTGACTGAGCAATGAGATGATACTATTGGTTCCACGATCCATTACACGTAAAACTTCCCCAGTCTTGCGATTAATATGATATGACAATGAAAGCCTATATTATATATATATATATATATTTATTCATATATTAAGGTATAATCGATATAATTGTGAATTTGTTAAGACAGAAGCATTCTTTTTTTTTTTTTAAAAAAAAAAAATCAATTACCCATGCAAGTGATCAAACATCTTGACGGAAATTTCTCTCGTTGTATACTGAAATTCATAATACATATATGAGAGAGATGAAAAAAAAAAGCCGAAAAGAGGATATATAATTTAATTTAAAAAATACCTGTCCAATAGGAATCCACAAGTAATTTTGAGAAGCTTGAATTAACCCAACTCCACCTTGCAAAAATCTCAAAAACACATAAAATACAATGGTTGCCCAAGGGAAACGACCTATAGACAAAAGAAATTTTAATTAATTTAATTAAAAAAAAAAAACTTGATTTTTTTTCACACTTAATCATTTTTTTCTTTTTCACTTCACCTTGATCTCCTCCTTCGCCACCAAGGTAATCAACAATGATTTTGAGTTGATAAGGTACGAGAACATTAATTATACGTCCAAGAATCAATAAACCAAAACAAATATAAACTAAGAATTGAAGCCATGGCTTATTCTTAGGCCAGATGAATGGAACAAGTCTTTTCATTTTCGAAAAAAAGTTTGAAAATGCACTCTCTTGTGGTGGTTGTATTTGTTCCTCTGATGAAACATTATTTTCACTAGCAGTTGTTGGGAAAGTTCCATATGAAGTTGAATCTTGAAGAAGTCCTCTACCATATTCAGATTCAGTATTTACATGAGTCAAGAATAAATGTAAAATTTGAATCGTTGGTACAATGCATAAAATTGCCAGAGCAACAAAACGGATAGTTGAGATACTGAGGAAGACCAAATCATAGCTGAAGGTAAATTTTCCTATTTTCCAAATATAAATTTATAATAATAATAATATTATTATTATTATTAAATTAAAAATTATGATTTCTTCATGAAGTAAAGAAGATTCAAATGTTCATATACCTTGATTATTATTATCACTAATCAATAAAATCCAATAACGAAAAACTAGGAATTCTCCTATAAGAGAAAACCAGGAAAATGAATAATTGATCCAAGACCATCCTCCAGTTTTTTTTCTCTCAATAAAAATCAAAATAAAATTGATCAACCAAGCAGTCCAAGAAGTGACAGCATAAAAAACCAATGATGATGATGACCATGTTTTTGATTCTAGAGCCCTGAATATTATTATTATACAATCAGCAAGATAAGATAAAAGAACAATTCCACCAAATGTGTAAAGGGTTTTAATAAGAGGAGTAACACGACGTTGTTCAAAAGGATTAAATTCATTTAATTTTAAATTTCGAAGTTGATATAAACCAAATGATATAATATAAATTAAAAGTAATATCGGAATAAAATAAATTCCGAAACATGAATCTAATAACTCAAATTTTGAAGGAAATGGTAAACATGAGAGTGAGTCTGACGAAGCAGGTACCCATAAATTTGTCATTTTTATCTATATATTTCTAAAATTCCTATAAAAAAAAAATATTCAACGTTTAAATAACATTTCTAAAGTGAAGTAAATAACAATACAACCGACAAAACTGAACTGATAAAATAATACGTAACATCGCATCGAATATACGTAAATCACATCTCGTACATCGAAAATACGTAATTTTTTTTTTGTTGATGTTTATATAATTTCAGCCCCGTTCTGCATTATTGTTTACAAATTTCTAAGTTTTTCGAGAAGTGATTTTCTTAGAATTTATATTATTAATTATATTTAATTTTATTTAATTGAATGCCAAAAAAAGATATAAATTAGGAATTCTTCGAATCGCCTGTTGTTGAAATTTACATATATATTTTTCAAAGTCATGTTAATGTATTATGCTTCCTGAAAAAAATCATAAATGTTCTTTTCAATTTTTAATATGATAAATTTAATAAATTCGGAAGTCCTTTACTGAAATATCAATAATTTCCTTTAGTGTTGCCTGTGAATTAGATCAACGCCTGCGTCAGATTAAAACTGGCCAAAATTAAGGTTAGGGTTAATTTAAAAGATCTACATAAGCCGTGGTTATAATTCTGTTCAACTGGCGGAATCTGAGGTACCTCGGCAGCCAGCTGACGCAGAGCGTCAATCTGGGGCACAACATATATATTCAAGGTAATTACTATTTTTTATTTGTATCCCTGTAATATAATTTATACCACAAAAAATTTATTAATATTGATATTGAAAAAGATCGCAACGATTTTTTTAAAAAAAGGTGTTCAAAAAAATTTAAATTTTGGTCATTTTTACTAATATACATGAACGGAAAACTATATTTTCCAATAGGTTAAGTTGATATGCATATAATCATAACAAAATCTCAAATTTCATAGGGTTGGCCGAAAACCCGTTTTTGCTGTGAATGGTCCCAATTATAAAATTAAATACTCACTCGCTGTAATATAATTTATATTGATTAGTTTATTATTGATTAGAGAATCGTTATATAATATTAAAACATTGATTTCAATAATTATAAAATTAAATACTCACTCGCTGTAATATAATTTATATTGATTAGTTTATTATTGATCAGAGAATTGTTATATAATATTAAAACATTGATTTCAATAATTAAAAAATTAAATACTCACCGACTGTAATATAATTTATATTGATTAGTTTATTATTGATTAGAGAATCGTTATATAATATTAAAACATTGATTTCAATAATTATAAAATTAAATACTCACATCCTGTAATATAATTTATATTGATTAGTTTATTATTGATCAGAGAATTGTTATATAATATTAAAACATTGATTTCGATAATTATAAAATTAAATACTCACGGACTGTAATATAATTTATATTGATTAGTTTATTCATATGGGCTGATTTGACTCCATTTGATTTTATCACACATTTGATGTACGTGATATCTAAGAATAAATATGACAACCAATCAAAAAATTATTTCGAATAAGATTAAATATTTATTTATTTATTTCGCGACCGTGTTTTTGAATATTTTGAATAATAAGAATGACGTTTCAATGTTATCTATGTCAAACAATTTTGACCTCACGAAAACAACTTTTAAGTCACGAAAGAACTAAACACAAAAATAATAAAACAATACCCCACCTCCATTTACTTATTCAACCTTCTTTTGAACAACTTATATCTTACCAAGATGCATTTATAATCCTTATTAAAAAACGCCTTGGTTTTAGCAGACATTCTATAGGGCAGAAACGACTTCTCATAAATGTCTTTCCTGAAAATATCTTTATTCACCTATTTCAAAGTGAACCTTCCTTTCGTTACAACTCAGCATTAAGAAAGTATCGTTGTATATTTAAAGGTGAAGAGGGAGAAAAAAGATTAAAACAAATTTTAAATTATGAGTGTTGGAGCAGTCGACAGGACCCTGAAACAAAAACAACTGGATATGTACTTCTTGCGAATTATGAAGAAAATTATGAAATTTCTTTTATCTGGGTACAAACTGAATTAATAGAAAATAATAGAACATTTCAATGTGGCACGGTTACCTGCACATTTATAACAGACTCGGGAGAATTTATTAATGAGTAAAATTATTTAATTTGTTTAAATTGATACATCAAAAAAAAAAATTCTAAAATTTGAAATAGTTAATTATATTTTATTTTTTTAGAAATCAATCTCAAAAATATATTATTAAAGACAAAATAACAAATAATAGTAATCAATCACAACATAGATTTATTTTACCACGCTCACCTCTTCAACAACTAACATTAAATCAAGATGTATAAAATATAGAATTAAAAGTTATTACAAAACAAAAAAAAATTATTTGAAAAAAAAATTGTTTATTAATGTATATTTTTAGAAATTTTTCATGTATATAAATTTATTAATTTTTTTAATAAAATTTTTTTCAAAATTGAATACAAATATTTATTTATTTATAATAATTTCTTTTTATTAATTTGATTTTCGTTTATTATTTGAATTTATATTTCTAACTTTAAGTTCTTTAGGAGTTTTGTTAATTAAGTAAAATAATTGTCTATTTTCAAAAGACATAATATTATGTACAACAGATTTTTTTTCGATACCTCCACCCATAGTAGTGCCGCCAAAGAATAATCTAACCTAAAATAGAACTCATCAATAATTTTTTTAATCAAAAATATTATTAATAAAATAAAGACTTACATGATTATGATTTTTCTTTTCTAGACTAGAAGTAGAAAAAAATCTTAATGCCAAATTTTTTTGTTTTAGTTGTCGCATAAATTGATGTACATGTTGTGCAAATACATGCATATAAGGTGTTACATCTTGTTTTCTATATAAGCCTGGTTTTTGTATTACTGAATTAGGTGTTCCTTCAGTTGCTTGACAAAATGTTCGTACCCAATTTTTTGCATCATACTCAAATTTATCTATTTCCGAATCCAAGAGAACTGGTTTTCTTAAAATTTGATATAAATTAAAAAAATCCCTCCATAACTTTTCAATTTCTATTCCACGAAAACCAGAAATAAATTTTGAAATCGGAAAATGTTCCACTACTTTTTTCTTATCAGGACCCATTAAAGAAGTCCAATTCCATTTTCCCCCAGTAGAATTAGATTTGAAAAACTCAAAATGTACTTTGATTTTTTGCATTTCTTGTTCAATTTCTATTTTAATTTTTTTTTCAAATTCCTTTTTTTTAAATAAATCATTAAAAAAACATTCCATTAAAACATCTACAATACGTAAAAACAAATGCAATTCATCTGGAATATAGTTCTCTTGATTTATAGCGGGAAATATTGCCAACTTCCTATTTTCACCTATTAAAATTATAAGAATAAAATGTTATTAAATAAAAAAAATAAAAAAAGTAAAAAAAAAAAATGAAAATCTTACATGCATCATTTCCTTTATTTTCATAAGTTCTATCCATATCCCAACGTAAATTAGATTGACAATTACAATATAAACAAAAATACTTTGAATTAGGAGCATTTATACCCATAGTTATATATGTAAATTTTCAATCAGATGAAAAAAATAATTCTATTTTCCAGTGCATTCCATCATTATCACATATACCATTATTTTTAAGGTCAAAAAGTTGTTGTTGAAATATTTGTCCTATTTTGGTTAAATTTTCATATCTTTCATGCCCAATATATAGACAAATGCTATAATTTTATTAAATATTATAATAATAAGTTTGCGAAAATTAATTAATTAAAGAAAATATAATAATTAAAATAATAAAGACAATAGTAATTATAGTTTATAAATAAATAATTAAAAATTTAATTAATATAAAAAGTATAATAAATAATAATTCGAAAATAAAGAAACTAGTTAATAATATAATTAAAAATTAATTAATATTAATAATATATAAAAAGTATAATAAATAATAATTCGATAATAAAGAAGTTAATTAATAATATAATTAAGCATAATAAATAATAAAAAATTAATTAATAATGTTAATTAATAGATATAAATAATAATTTAAAATATAATTAATAACGTTAATTAATAGTTTAATATTAAAATATATTTTCAGCATTATTAAATAAAATAATTAATTTATAATAAATAAATAACTTTAAAAATTAATAAATATAATAATATAATTTAATAAAAAAAAATATAAAAAATGGAATAGAAAATAATAATTACCAATGTTGATTTTCCGGTTTTAAGACTTCTTCACCCTCATTTAAAAGACAAAATGTCAACATAACGTGACTTTGCTTTCGTCCGACGTTACGACCATCACCACCCAATTTAAGTTTAAGAATATCACCAGGATTAATAAAAGAAGATTGTTTCCATATTTTAATTAAGTTTTGTAACAAAGTATAAATTGATCTATACACTCCGTTTCCAATTTCTATATCATCAACCATAATATTATCAATATTTTCATTATTTTCTTCTGAAATATTTAAATTTTCATATAAATCTTCATTTTTATTAATGTTAAAAGTATTAATTCTAATTTTTTCATTAATAAGATTTGTTATTTCAACTCTACGATTTGCTATTAAATATTCTCTTATAAGACAAGATTCTACTGCTGCTAGTCGTCTATATCCATCACGAGATAATAAGGATTCATCACAAGCCCGAATTATTGCATCCATTTTATTAAAATTATTTTTTTGTAACTCATAATTTAATATTATAGTTTCGCNATTGTAATCTAATTCAATTTTTCGTAAACTAACAATTGGTTGATTTTTTTTAATAGTTATTTGATGTTTTTCAATCAAAGATTTGATAATCTTTTCAGATTCTCTGCCTAAAGATGCAAATCTTTTATTTTGTCCTGAAATTGTTTGGATTGTTGTTAATGGTCTTTTTTTTTTATTGATATGAGATATTGGTAAATTTTCTATTTTTAAACGACATTCATGTAATTGTCCAATATCAAATCCAAAAATATGTATTCCGGATAAATTTGTTTTTAACCGATTTATTTTCTATATAATTATTTAAATAAAATTAATAATTATTATTTATATTTAATAATAAAATATTTGTTTTTACCTTTAAAAATATATTAACAACATTAGTTGCAGAACGATCACTATAAACACTATATTCCGCTCTATTTTCTTTCCAAAAAATTGTAAATTTTACTTTACCACTCAACTGATATTTTGTTTCACAACGAATTTTTATTTTATAAATTTCCGTTTCGATACAATAATCATCAGGTATTTGATATTGAATACAATTTTTGGAATTTCTTTGGGTTAATTTAACAGACATAGGATAATGTCCCAGAGAAATTACATTATACCAAAAATTAAAGATCTTGTTTCCTGTAATATATTGAGCCTTTATAAAAGTACTTTTGGGATAATTATTTTGAAAACTTCTTGTCGAATAACCATCTTTAAAAATATTTTTATTAATAGATATTAAAAATTTTATACTAATTTAAATAAAATAAAATACCATTTACAAAATTCAAATTTTCGTTTTCTTGACTTGAACTACTATTTTCGTTTTCTATTTGATTTAAACTCAAGCTTCCATTTTCTTGATCGTTTGATTCAAAACAATTATTCTCTTGGTTTAAACTGAATGTATATATATTTAGTTCAAATTAGCGTAAAAATATTTTACTACTTTGAACTAATTCTTACTTATACATGGAACAACTATTCAAAATGACACCTTACAATGCCATGGAAACTAATCTGAAACCAATCTGGAACGCGCAATTTCAAAAGTTTTTATGAGATAGGATTGGCTTTGCTCAATAATATCACATTTTTTTATTATGACCTGATCATGTTACACCTGATTTTATCGCTTTAATTTACTATGTATATGATTGGAACCAAATCAGCCCATATGTATTGATTAGAGAATTGTTATATAATATTAAAACATTGATTTCAATAATTATAAAATTAAATACTCACATCCTGTAATATAATTTATATTGATTAGTTTATTATTGATCATTGAATTGTTATATGATATTAAAACATTGATTTCAATAATTATAAAATTAAATACTGACATCCTGTAATATAATTTATATTGATTAGTTTATTATTGATTAGAGAATCATTATATAATCTTAAAACATTGATTTCAATAATTATAAAATTAAATACTGACATCCTGTAATATAATTTATATTGATTAGTTTATTATTGATTAGAGAATCATTATATAATCTTAAAACATTGATTTCAATAATTATAAAATTAAATACTGACATCCTGTAATATAATTTATATTGATTAGTTTATTATTGATTAGAGAATCATTATATAATCTTAAAACATTGATTTCAATAATTATAAAATTAAATACTGACATCCTGTAATATAATTTATATTGATTAGTTTATTATTGATTAGAGAATCATTATATAATCTTAAAACATTGATTTCAATAATTATAAAATTAAATACTGACATCCTGTAATATAATTTATATTGATTAGTTTATTATTGATTAGAGAATCATTATATAATCTTAAAACATTGATTTCAATAATTATAAAATTAAATACTGACATCCTGTAATATAATTTATATTGATTAGTTTATTATTGATTAGAGAATCATTATATAATCTTAAAACATTGATTTCAATAATTATAAAATTAAATACTGACATCCTGTAATATAATTTATATTGATTAGTTTATTATTGATTAGAGAATCATTATATAATCTTAAAACATTGATTTCAATAATTATAAAATTAAATACTGACATCCTGTAATATAATTTATATTGATTAGTTTATTATTGGTTAGAGAATCGTTATATAATATTAAAACATTGCTTTCAATAATTATAAAATTAAATACTCACATCCTGTAATATAATTTATATTGATTAGTTTATTATTGATCAGAGAATTGTTATATAATATTAAAACATTGATTTCAATAATTATAAAATTAAATACTCACGAACTGTAATATAATTTATATTGATTAGTTTATTATTGATCAGAGAATTGTTATACGATATTAAAACATTGATTTCAATAATTATAAAATTAAATACTCACCGACTGTAATATAATTTATATTGATTAGTTTATTATTGATTAGAGAATCATTATATAATATTAAAACATTGATTTCAATAATTATAAAATTAAATACTCACTCACTGTAATATAATTTATATTGATTAGTTTATTATTGGTTAGAGAATCGTTATATAATATTAAAACATTAATTTCGATAATTATAAAATTAAATACTCACCCCCTGTAATAAAATTTATATTGATTAGTTTATTATTGATCAGAGAATTGTTATATAATATTAAAACATTGATTTCAATAATTATAAAATTAAATACTCACATCCTGTAATATAATTTATATTGATTAGTTTATTATTGATCAGAGAATTGTTATATAATATTAAAACATTGATTTCAATAATTAAAAAATTAAATACTCACTCGCTGTAATATAATTTATATTGATTAGTTTATTATTGATTAGAGAATCGTTATATAATATTAAAACATTGATTTCAATAATTATAAAATTAAATACTCACATCCTGTAATATAATTTATATTGATTAGTTTATTATTGATTGGAGAATTGTTATATAATATTAAAACATTGATTTCAATAATTATAAAATTAAATACTCACTCACTGTAATATAATTTATATTGATTAGTTTATTATTGATCAGAGAATTGTTATACGATATTAAAACATTGATTTCAATAATTATAAAATTAAATACTCACCCCCTGTAATAAAATTTATATTGATTAGTTTATTATTAATTAGAGAATTGAATTGTTATATAATATTAAAACATTGATTTCAATAATTATAAAATTAAATACTCACTCGCTGTAATATAATTTATATTGATTAGTTTATCACTGATTAGAGAATTGTTATATAATATTAAAACATTGATTTCAATAATTATAAAATTAAATACTCACACGCTGCAATATAATTTATATTGATTAATTTATTATTGATAAAAGAATTGAATTGTTATATAATATTAAAACGTTGATTTCTTTTATTTTTTTTTTTTAAAAGGACCGATGCGGTTTAAAACGTTGATTTCAATAATTATAAAATTAAATACTCACTCGCTGTAATATAATTTATATTGATTAGTTTATTATTGATCAGAGAATTGTTATATAATATTAAAACATTGATTTCAATAATTATAAAATTAAATACTCACATCCTGTAATATAATTTATATTGATTAGTTTATTATTGATTAGAGAATCGTTATATAATATTAAAACATTGATTTCGATAATTATAAAATTAAATACTCACATCCTGTAATATAATTTATATTGATTAGTTTATTATTGATTAGAGAATCGTTATATAATATTAAAACATTGATTTCGATAATTATAAAATTAAATACTCACTCGCTGTAATATAATTTATATTGATTAGTTTATTATTGATCAGAGAATTGTTATATAATATTAAAACATTGATTTCAATAATTATAAAATTAAATACTCACGAACTGTAATATAATTTATATTGATTAGTTTATTATTGATCAGAGAATTGTTATACGATATTAAAACATTGATTTCAATAATTATAAAATTAAATACTCACTTGCTGTAATATAATTTATAATAATTGATTAGAGAGTATTGAATCAAATTACAGAACACATTTAGTATTAATCAAGATACTTACTCTCTGTAACATAAAGTGTATGCGAATTGATTAATTAAATTTTATTTGACAATATTGAAACCTTTACTTTGATAATTAGCTTGAAATTTGATTTTAATAATCATGAATTTAAATACTCACTCCCTATAATAATATAATGTGTAATTAATTGAGATCAATTAGAAAAGCGAAAGTATTATTTAATGTTAAATTATTTTGAAACCTTGTTATTAACAATTATAAATTTAGATACTTACTCTCTGGAATAAAATGTACACGCAATTTATTGATTAATAAATATTATTTGAATTAATTGGGAAGTATCATTTGATGACTAATTTGCTAAATCTAAATACTTACCCCCTATTATATTATATGAATAATGTGAACAATGTGAATTAGTAATAAATTAAAAAAATAATATTAATAAGCTTAAAATTAATTAGAGAAATCTTTTTTGAAATAAATTAGTTTTGAATTTAATTTTATTGATTATGAATTTAAATACTCACGGCCTTAATTGTAATGTGAGTTCATACAATTTATTGATAATTGATTAGAAGAACATTAATGGATGTCAAAATAAAAATTTCGTTTTAATGATTATAAATTTAAATACACACCCCCTATAAAAATGCGATAATAAATTATAGAAGCGTTAATTAATATTGAATTAATATAGTGATCTTAATTTTAATAATTATAATAAATCTAAGGTACTTACTTCCTGTAAATATAATTTATAGATAATTGATTAAAGAAATATTATTGAAGTTGAATTAGCTTGAAATTTTGATCATGCGTGACTATAGATTTCAATACTTACGCCCTGTAGAAACAATATATGAGTAATATTATTTGAGTTGAATTAACTTCAAATTTTTCATTTTGGATTTAAAGCACTCACTTACCCTATTGATTCAAACAATTATTTTTGTTTAAAATATAAAACAATTTTAACAGAGAATGTGTTAAATAATTCAATTATGAAAAAGAGAATCACAAGTATTTTTATAAATTAATTTCGATTTAATAAATATTATCATGAAGAAATACCCGTGACTTTCCCCAAATTTGATGCAGTAAATAAAGAAGAAAAAGATGCGGAATCTTTACCAAATTCATCCATTGAAGGTTGAGATACGGAATCTTTACTGAATACATCCATTGAAGCTCGAGATTGATTATTAATATAAGCTTCTTGATTGTCATTAGGATCATTATATATATTTTCCAATTTTATATTTTCGAGAGAATCAAAAATATTTTTAATAGTTGGCCTTTGATTTGGATCATCTTTCCATGCATTTGAATAGATTATGATATAATCCTCTGGTGTTCCATTAATGGGTCTTTCTCTTTCACAATCTATAATTATTTTAATTATTTCTAAATTCGGAGGTCTTCCGCTTGATATCTCCCAAAGAAGAACCCCTAAGCTATAAATATCAGAAGCTTTACTCCTTTTATATGTAGACTGATTTCGTAAATATCCAGGATCTGNTTAACAGAGAATGTGTTAAATAATTCAATTATGAAAAAGAGAATCACAAGTATTTTTATAAATTAATTTCGATTTAATAAATATTATCATGAAGAAATACCCGTGACTTTCCCCAAATTTGATGCAGTAAATAAAGAAGAAAAAGATGCGGAATCTTTACCAAATTCATCCATTGAAGGTTGAGATACGGAATCTTTACTGAATACATCCATTGAAGCTCGAGATTGATTATTAATATAAGCTTCTTGATTGTCATTAGGATCATTATATATATTTTCCAATTTTATATTTTCGAGAGAATCAAAAATATTTTTAATAGTTGGCCTTTGATTTGGATCATCTTTCCATGCATTTGAATAGATTATGATATAATCCTCTGGTGTTCCATTAATGGGTCTTTCTCTTTCACAATCTATAATTATTTTAATTATTTCTAAATTCGGAGGTCTTCCGCTTGATATCTCCCAAAGAAGAACCCCTAAGCTATAAATATCAGAAGCTTTACTCCTTTTATATGTAGACTGATTTCGTAAATATCCAGGATCTGAGTACGCAAGCATTCCACCTTCAAGGGATTTTGAATTGGTGTCTAATGATTGAGATAATCCTAAATCCGTTATCAATAGGTTTCTTTCATGAACTAAAATATTCTTTGAATGCTATTAAAGTAAATTAATTTAGATATACAATTAATAATTACAATTAATATACATAATATATATATACTTATATACTTACCAAATCTCGATGAACTATATTTTTTCCGTGAATATAGCATAGACCACTTGTAATATCTTTAGCCATTTGAATTTTAATTTTCCAATCAAGTGTATTAAAATTATACTGTAAATAAGTCCTCAGATCACCATCTTTAGCATATTGCATTACTAGGTAGTATGTCTCTGTTGAAGGATCTAAATAATATTTTTATTAAATATTAAATAATAATAATTTTATTTGATGATAATATTATTTTTATTTGGTGTGAATTTAATAAATAACATATAAATAATACCTATACTGATTCCATAAAATTTAATAATATTGTCATGGTAATTTACAGCCAGGATATTGGTTAACTGTGGTTCCAAAAAAATAAATGTATTTAAATTTTAATTTCATCTCGAATATATATATATTAATGAAAACAAAGTATTTATTTTTTACCTCTTTCATGAATTTTTTATATAATGATTCGCCAACATCATGCAAACATTTTAATGCAACAAGTTTTCTTAAATTTAATGAATTAGCACGATAAACCGTACCAAATCCTCCGCCTGCAATTGGTTTAATATTTTCAAATTCGGTATAATCAAAATTTTTAATAAGATTATTTTTTAAGGCACTTTCAAACGAAACTTTTTTATCAGACATTTTCGGAATGAAAAATTGGAGATCTACATTTTACACAGATTTATTTATTAAAGAAATTGTAAACGCAATGCGAATGTGGTGACACAATGCAATGCAACACAACATAAGGTCCTCTGAAGTTATTCAAAAAAGGAAATATTAACAATAAATTCTAATAAATGCTAATGCAATTGTCAATATTTCCTTTTTTGAATTTCGGCACCAACTCAGATTATAAAACTCATTCGTCTATATTGTGTGATCGTTGTTCTGTTTGGAGAGAACTTTGTTGTATGAAAGCGGAACTATGCTTAAATTTCACGTCGTTGGTGTGTTTTTTTTGTCTGAATGCGGAAAGTCTCACTGGATTATGGCCGGATTTGTGTCTAGATTGAAGATTGGGATGTCTCATGCGTCCGCGAGTGATAGGTGACACTAATGTAAGATCATCGATCATTTTTGGTAAAAAAAGGCTTTTCGCAAATCAATAAGACTTTCGGCATTTCATCTCAACCTACAAATAATTTTTATAGAAGAACAAGATAAAATTAATAAATTAGTGAAAAAACTAAAATCAGTGAGGTATAGACTTTTAGACTTTCCCAACCTATAAATAATTTTTATTTTTTTTTAGTTTTTTCACTAATTTATTAATTTTTCTTTATAGAACAAAGTAAAATCAATAAAATCTTGCACTTTCGCAGAGTGGGGTTTTTTTTTGTGAATTTTTTTTTTGAAAAAAAATAAAATCCAGTAAGCATTTCATCTCAACCTATAAAAAATAACAATATATTTTTTTTTATTTTATTTTCCGCTAATTCATTAGTTTCTCTTCGTAGATGAACGAGAAGCCAAAATGAATAAAATTTTGCGGAGCGGGTTTTTCCGTGGATTTTTTTTGGAAAAAAATAAAATCAGCGAAAGCCAAAAATCAAATCCAGTAAGCATTTCATCTTAAAAAAAAAATTATTATTTTTTATAGGTTATTATTTTTGATTTCTGATTCATTAGTTTTTCTTCTTTGTAGATGAACGAGAAAACAAAATGAATAAAATCTTGTGGGTTTTTTTTTGAAAAAAAAAATAAAATCAGCGAAAAATCAAGTAAGTATTTCATTCTTAACCTTCTCAACCTAAAAAAAAATAATAATATTTTATTATTATTATTTTTGTTTTTCGCTAATTCATTAGTTTCTCTTCGTAGATAAACGAGAAGGTAAAATTAATAAAATCTTGCACACTTGTGAAGTAAATTTTTTGGTTTCTAAAATGAGACTTTTATAGATAGAAGGGATTATATAATCTGCTCCGGACTCACAATGGTCCTAGTTTATTTATTTAGATATGACAAGAATTAGAACCCATCACGGCAATTAAGAAAAAAAAATTTCAATTTACTCTTACTTTTATTATTTTTTTTTAAATTTCTCTTTTTTTCTATTTATCATTTTATTATATATAAATAAATATCAATATTTTATAAAAATCTGAAGAGGAATATTCATTTTACTGAAAAGAAAATTTTTGATAAATATTTAATAGAATTGGTTGATAATCAAAGTGTTGTACTCAACACAATTGATTTCATATTCTAAAAATTTATTAGGATCGGGAAAAAAATATAAATATGCAAAATCGAAAATATACTATATATTTGATAATCAAAACCCAGGAAAGCGTGATAGGCGTGAAAAAAATGAAAAACCATAAGAATTATTAAGAATAATATTATTTGAAATCTTAAATTTTATAAATAATAATAATGATTGTTCTATGAGAAACGTTAACTTGATACTTAATACTTTTAAATTTTTAAATTGTATAAAAACAACAATGAAGATGATGCGATTATATCCCCAGCGGATATAAGTCTTGTAAGTAAAATTTGTTGTATTATTAATTAATAGTGTATTTAATTAAAAATTCTAAAACCTTATCTGTGTTACTCCTACAATTAAACCTATATATTCCTAATTAAACATCACATTTCTGATCATGCCCAATAAGGAAATATACGTGTTCTGCAAGGATCATGAAGGTCCTAGGGGGTAGGTCCCGGCACCGGCATAAACTGGCTCTTTAGATGTAACGGTAAGATAGCGAAGTAGTATATTGCGAGCACCGTTGATATCCTGATCAAGCTCAGCTGTACAACTTGGGCAACGAAACACTTTGGATCCACCCAATTTTCGATGGATATGACCACAGCACCCACATGTCTTACTGGTATATTCTTCAGTACATATAATTACCCGACACCATGGATATTCACGAACTTTATGTAGAAGATATTGGCGGAATCGGTGTTACCAGATAGAATTACCATAACAGAAATATATCAAATTATATAACCATTATATTATTTAACCCTGTATTTTATTAGAATAATTATTTTAACAAATGAAAATATAAATATTAACATAGTAATTTATTTAATAACGATTAACAATAATTAGTAATATTTATTAACATATAAATAGTAAACAAAATAGTTTAGTTACACAAAATGTAAGTAACACAAGTCACATGTTCACGTGACATAGTTACACAGATATTATATAACTATTATTAATTATCATTAATTAGTATTAATTAGTAGCAATTATTATTACATAGTATTAATTAACATTAATTATTAGTATAACAAATATTCTATATTTAGTAAGTTATATGGTAAATATATTAACCAATAGTATTAATGCACAGTAATGGCACAGTAGTCCAAAAAGTTATAAAAAGGATAGTTGTTCGACTTAGTTTCCTCAGCTTTTTAACTTGAAAGAGTTTTAAGTTCAAGGAAGTTGGAAGTTAATATTATAATTATAAAAATATAATTGTATTATTAGGAAGTAATCATTAAATAAAAATATTAATAAATATTAAATAAAATAATTA
Source organism: Diversispora epigaea (assembly GCA_003547095.1). Taxonomy (NCBI): domain Eukaryota; kingdom Fungi; phylum Glomeromycota; class Glomeromycetes; order Diversisporales; family Diversisporaceae; genus Diversispora; species Diversispora epigaea. Next base: position 125,803 of record PQFF01000009.1, on the reverse strand, counting down.
ACGAGATTTATTATCGTATTTATTTGACATAATGTTTATTAAAGTTATTTAATAGAGGAAGTACTAATGAATTAAAGATGAGATCTTTAATAAAAGATGGAAATATCTAAAGTATAAATTATAAGGAAGTTATCTATAAAGGAAGTCTGTAATAAAGGAAGTTCTAAGTTTAATAATAAAGGGATTTATTATTAAAGGAAGTTATTAATAAATAAAATTATTAATAAAAGTAATAGAGAAATTATTAATGAAAGTAACGAAGTTGTAATGACTTGGAAGAATAATTAGTTTGTTAGTTCTAACTAAAAACTAACTGGTGCCTTCTAAAAATAAAGTATTAACCAAACTGAAAGTCTTGTACCTAACGGGAAGGACTATAAACTCCTTAAAAGAACCGTAAGTGGGATGTAGGAAAGTACTCCTGCGACATCGGAAGTGGAACCATGTTAACATCATCCGTGCAGTCTTAGAACGAATCCGCCGTTTTCCACGCCTAACCATTCCCTGTGTTTGAAACTTGGGTAACAAAATAATACGATAACTTTGACACAGCCATTTGGCAAGTTTATGGTGACAATCATTAATAAGACAACAGATTTTTTTATGTATACGAAGCATGACCCTGCGAAGTTTATAGCGTTTTCGTTTGCGTACTTTTCCGTGAATAGAGTCATGTGTGCTTTGAATCTTGTCATATATGTGAGAAAGCCGATAAATTCTACTAATATCATTTTTGCCCCATTCTACAGCTTGTCCACTTGGATCGTATCCAGTTATAAATGTTCGTACACCTGGATCTAGAGCGATCACTGCATCTGATTGTGTAGGACCTTGATTTTCGGCCCATATCTCGAGTGGTTGAGGAATACAAAGATAAAATTCTCCAAGCCGATTCATCACAAGTCGTGAATCGTAATGGAGTTCTGCTGGTAGATTTTCGGCTGACTTCATCTTACAAAGAAATGTATAAACTCCTTTAGATTTACCCCAATGTTTTGATAGAATTGCAATAGATTGTTGTTGATCTTTCTTAGAGCAAAATTTCATCTTAAATTTCTTCCGTTTTGCAGCAAAATTTGATGAATATGATTTAAGTAAATCATTCATCGCTTCATCGCGAATATCGTAAGGAGTTTCAAGGACCCATTGAAGTTCGGTATTATTGAAGTTTGCGGCGTTGAGACATTGTGCTCGTAGAGCTTTTTTTGTCCGCTCGATACCCTCTTTTTCGACTGCTACAAGACATCGATTGTAAGTCCATCGCACTGTTCCCATCCAGCATTTGAGTTTCGACTTCTCCTCTTGCGTAGGAAAGAGACGGATACGTTGTGTCTTGCCTGCTGGAATTTTGGAGCTCTTGTTCTTCTTGGGCTTTGGCAACTTCTCGTCTTCTTCTACGATTGGCGGCGGAACGCATTCCATTATGTCTTGCCACAAATACCGTGACAATTGAGAGTAAGTCTTCCGCAAGTTCTCCGGCTTCACTACTTTCAGCACTGACATCCGTACCGAGTACCACGAGCCGAGTCCCATTTTTCTCAAAGATCCATTCCACAAGCTCGGATCCAAATCGACACAATCGGTCCTAATAAAAAAAGTTAGTAAAATAATAAAGGCAATAAAAATCAGAGTAAATAAAAAAAATTAAACCTTTCGGGTAACCACCACTTCTTCGATTCCTTCTGTGTGTATTCGTTCCAAAAAGGCAACAAACCCCCTGCGTTTCCAGTTAAGTCCCGATCCGATATCACTGATGATTTCGTATTCTGGGTAGTATTGTCGAAGATTTGCGATTTGTCGTTCAAGGTCGTCTCGTTGATGTTCTGAACTGACTCTGGCGTAACAGATCTTGGCCTTTTGCGTGATTTGTGTCTGTTGGTTATCTCTAAAGATTTTTTGTATGTCAGTAATTGAATAGAGTCGTTTTCCACCAGGTGTCCTGACAATAGCAATTCTTCCGGAGTCGGCCCATCGTCACAATGTTTCAACTGAGACGTCATACGTCTCTTGGATTTTGTGCGCACTTTGGTAAGTAGTATTGAGTTGAGCCAGGTTGTAAAAAGGTGGTTTTGTTAAAAAAGTTAAAAAGGTGGTTTTTGTTAAGAAATGTGAGCTACTGACAGAACCGTGTTTATTAAAATTACTTTTCCTTTACATTTGATATAAAATGCGGAGATTTACACAAAACTGTATTAATAATCAAGTGGATTTGTAATACGAAAAGTGCGGTTTATCCTGGAATGTTCGAAATCTGTGTTACGGTCAACTTTCTATTTAACCGCTTATATTGAATCGATCAACTATAGCTAAAAATAGTCAACTATAATCAATCAATTGGCATAATTATGTTTCATAACTAAGGCTCCATCAAGCAACGCACGAAGGAATATCCCTCGCTCCATTTACATCCCTTTCCATAACCACATTACCCCTTGCACTTGTAAACTTTTAGTTTATAATAATGGAAGCAAGCCATATATAATTTTTAACTATATCAATCTTTTTAATTCAAGTATGTCAATTTACAAAATTAATATAAAAAAAACTATTGCTGTTTTTTGCTGCTTAATAAAAGTATCATAACTCTGCTGGTGTTTTAAAATTTAAAATTTATTTTTATCGTGCTCCTAAAACATCTCATCTTTGCGAAATAAATATAAAAAAAATAGTTGCAGATGCTATAAATAATTATATTGGAAATTTCTTTCGTATAAATTCATTGTTTAATAAAATTGTATTGTTAATCGCCGCAAAACAAAGCTGTCCATTAAATGTTTGTTAAATACGCCATATTAGTGTAATTAAGTGTAACGAATAACATAGTATTATTGTTTGAAATACTATATTTAGATTTAACAAAGGTAAACGCGGAATATTTAAAAAAAGATTTTAACACCGCTGACGTGTATTTTTTATTTGTTTTAAAAAAACAATATACTTACCTTTCCCCTCATTTATCTCTCTTTTTAAGTAAAACAATTCCTTATCCCTTTGAAATCGGCATTTTTTAATGTACCTTAATCTTCTACTGGACTTTAATGTACATTATTGCCAGGGGAAAATCAAGTGAATATTTTTCATATAAATTTAACCGAAACAATTATTTAATTGTTGATTACAATATAATTATTTAATATTTATTTAAAAAATATGAATAATTTATTAAATAAAACAAGTATAAAAAGAGATGAATTTTCATCTTAGCTCAGTCAACAAAAAATGTTTCTATCCGCTTATAAAGTAAAATAGAATTAAGACATCAGAATCAGGAACGAGATTGTATAAGTTTCAAAATACTTTCCTAAAAAACATGAAGAACAGCATGATACCTCCACCACCACCCTTACCTCCACCACCACCACTACCCTTACCTCTACCACCACCCTTACCTCCACCACCACCACTACCCTTACCTCTACCACCACCCTTACCTCCACCACCACCACTACCCTTACCTCTACCACCACCCTNAGGGGAAAATCAAGTGAATATTTTTCATATAAATTTAACCGAAACAATTATTTAATTGTTGATTACAATATAATTATTTAATATTTATTTAAAAAATATGAATAATTTATTAAATAAAACAAGTATAAAAAGAGATGAATTTTCATCTTAGCTCAGTCAACAAAAAATGTTTCTATCCGCTTATAAAGTAAAATAGAATTAAGACATCAGAATCAGGAACGAGATTGTATAAGTTTCAAAATACTTTCCTAAAAAACATGAAGAACAGCATGATACCTCCACCACCACCCTTACCTCCACCACCACCACTACCCTTACCTCTACCACCACCCTTACCTCCACCACCACCACTACCCTTACCTCTACCACCACCCTTACCTCCACCACCACCACTACCCTTACCTCTACCACCACCCTTACCTCCACCACCACCACTACCATACTGGAATGATCGTGCAAAGGTCTTGTCAGAGAGATTGTGGTTACCCACCATGATCGATTATGCAGATTTACCGATGAATTCCTCAAGTACATGTTCTTACTCAACTCTAAAAAACTCGTGGTTCTCTTCGACAATTCGACAATCGACAAATGTGAATTGTCCAAATATATATTTGCCATCAACACTGCCTTCATCTGCAGATTGTAAGGAAGAAGAGCAGCCAAGTATAGAAGGGAAAGGAAAGAAAAGAAAAAAAATATTAACAGTGAGAAAAAACAAAAAGGATGAAAACATAATCAGAACATTGAATATGAAATTATACCCGAATCTTGCACAAAAACACTTGCTAAAACGATGGATGGGATTGATGAGATTGACCTATAACACGATCATTGACTATTTGCAAAGTAGACGATTTTTAATTGTGCATGTAGATGAAAACAAGAATAAATATAAGAAGACGATAAACTTTCCAAAGATACAATTTTTGAGAACAGTCGCGTACTTAAAATTGAGAAGCAAGAAAGTTTATGATAATATACCAAATAATATAATTGACACAACTGTGGATGAAGCCATTAAAAATTTCAATTCGAAAGATAACAAAACCAGGTTGAAGTTTAAGACCAAAAAAAGACCTAAAGCATACCATCACAATACGCGCACAAAATTTCTCAAAAAAAAATCGGAATCAATTCTATGTATCATACCTATTTTGTAATTCCATGAGAACACCAAGGAAGAAACCATATAATCTCATAGAAGGATCAAGGGATTTAAGAGCTTTGCATTTTGAGACCAAGAGAAAAAATAACAGTTGGCCATTAGAAAAGATCAATAATGATTGCAAGCTCACATACCATAGAAAAACTAATGATTGGATTCTTTCGTGGGTACATGAAAGACAAAAAGAGTTAAAAGAAACACACGAGAGATTCGTAGCTATTGATCCAGGAGTTCGAACCCCGTTTGTAATGTACTCACCCACCAAAGGAATTACAGAAGTTGGTAAGAATGATGCACAGAGGTCGTTCAGACTTTGCTTACATGCAGACAAACTAAGTTCAACAAGGGACAAACTTAAGAGCTCGATTTCTAAGAGAAAGAAGAAGAAGGCTATAAGAATTGATAAAGCGATTTCAAGAATCTTTAGGAGGATCAAAAACCTGAGGAATGAATTACACAAGAAAACCATTAATCATCTTGTGAAAAATTATGATGTTGTTATTATACCTGAATTTAATGTTTCGAACATGGTAAGACGAGAAACAAGAAAGATCAATTCAAAAACCGTGAGGAGGATGTTAACATGGTCACATTACTCATTCCGACAACGGCTGAAACACAAAGCCGAAGAGATTGGTATGAAAATGATCATACAGAACGAAGCATATACTTCAAAAACATGTTCTGCATGTGGAAACATACAGAATATAGGAGGGAGAAAAGTTTACAAGTGCAAGGGATGTAATGTGGTTATGGACAGGGATGTAAATGGAGCGCGAGGGATATTCCTTCGCGCGTTGCTTGATGGAGCCATATGCATGCATATGCATATGTAGGAATTGATAGTTATCTATTAATGATTGTTACAATCCATCCGATGGTGCTATGCTGCAGTGAAATTCATTTTTTGATAAATAATTTGTTGTAGTTTTATAAAAAAAACTGTTTTAATTATTATAACATTTATTCGTAGCTTTTCATTTGATATCTGATTTGTCATGAAAATACATAATTAAATTATGCAAAACTTGTATATATGGAATATTGTTGAAGTGGATTCTCACTATAATATTTAGATATATTTAGCATAGAGCCGATTTTTTAATTTTTATAATTAAAAGTTATGTTTCATAAAAATAAATAAATAAAAATCAATTTGATAAGTTCATTAATTTAAAAAAATGTACATTTTTTATTAAAATTATAATAACAAAAGTAATTAATAAAATATATTCAATTATTCTAAAAAAATTTTTATTAACAATATTCATAAAATTTATTATTTAAGTTCATATTACATTCATTTTAGTATTATTTTTTGTTTTTTTTTTTT
>PQFF01000009.1:64185-112655 GCA_003547095.1 Diversispora epigaea | reverse complement strand
AAAAAAAAAAAAAAAAGAAAAGGGATATTTACTTACTTGCATTTTTTTTTCTGTAAATATCATCAAAGGAATTACTGAACTTGGAGAAAGAAGTAGAAAATGGTTTATGTAAATTTGTATTGGTTATATGCCATAAGATAAGGTTTTTTGTTGCATCAAAAAAAAAAAAAAAACCTGAATTATTTTCATTTCATTCATTATCATTTATAGAAATAATAAAATATACAAAATAAATAAAAATAAAATAAAAATAAAAATAAAAATAAAAATAAAATAAAATAAAATAGAAATAACAAAATAGTAATACAAGTTTTGACGCATTTTTGTTTAGTGTTCTATATAAATAATTATTAATATTTAATTACATTTATTTATAAAAGTAAAATATTTCCAAAAATATTTTGTCGTCCTCATTAAAAAATAATGAAATAATAATTTCCTTCACCAATTAAAGAAGTTTGGCATTTTTTTATGCACAATATCATTCATTCCGTCTTATTTCATCATTTCCATTTTTTCCTTTTCTTTTCTTACCCTTCCCTTCTTGTATTACAACCTCATCTTAATCAAGAGAAATAAGTTATTGACAAAAGGTAAAGTTATCTGTTAGTTATCTAATACAGGAATTTACATGTTACAGACGTTTATTTACGTATCACGGGTTGAATAAAAACAAAAACCAGATATTATAATTTTTATATGATATGATATGATATGATTATCATTTGTTTGTTTGTTTCTTCTGTTTATTTGTTTTGTGTTGCTTTGTATTTTTCCCATCTTTTTCTCATCATTTCTCACTATATTTCTTTTTCTTTTTCTTTTTTTGTGAGAAGATGCCATTTTTGTTCTTACTGATTTTTGATTGTCACTGTCACTTGTTATTTATTGCTGGTCACTTGATATTTATTTTGTTTCAAAAAAGAACAAACATATTTTACATCAAAAAAAAATTATTATTTTTTTTTTTTTTAAATGAAATAAAAAAATTAATAAATAGCAAATTTGATTTATTCGTTAATAATTATTAATATGCTTACGCTAAAGAATATTAAAGAACTTACACTTTTAAATGCTTATAGAAACTTGACAAAAATTTTTTTTTTTTGCGTTCAGATAAATATGGGCTAATCTGTTACACCAACTGCTTCTTAGTAAAGATAATAGGTAAGTCCGGAGCGTATAATATTATGACATGTGATACATGTGATCGTTATTTAAAATCGGGCAGACATCCCTACGTTTTTTGCCTATTGCTTGCATCAAAAAATCAAATTTTGGTATCAACTTACTCGTCCATTAAATGTTCTACGGTAGTTAAAATTGTTCTTTGTTAGCAAAATAAGCAAATAACAAGAAAAAATACAAGAAAAAATAAAACAAAATAACAATATTAAACATTAGAAACAAGAAATAAAATGAGTTTTCGCAGGGTAGGGAGGTGGGGTTGATGGGTTGACAGTTGTAACCGAAAGGTCTAGTTAAGTCTTAAGTTTTACTTTATTTAATAAAATATTCTCGAAAATTGTAAATATATGTAGAATTTTGAGCTGATATTTTTTACTTAGAGGTTGATTTCTCGAAAAATAAACAAATTATGATTGGCCAAAATAACATCACCCGATCTAAAATTTAGGTACTTTCGAATAGGGTATTGCTAAAGGTCGCCGTAGGTGATTGTCACCTCTAGGCAAAATTTCATAATTCCTTGATCAATCCTAACCCTAACTTTGCCCACGTAAATTTAATTTTGCCCAGTGGTGACAATCACCTACGGTGACCTTTAGCAATTTTCAAAAAAATAACCCTAAAATCATATCAATAATATATAGATTAAGCATTTAAACAGTTCANGAAAACGAATAGGGGGTCGATCAAAAATAATTTATTCAGAAATAATCAGAATAAGAAAAAAAAAAGATCGTACACCTTATTTATATTTATAAAGTATTTTCAATATTCACAAAAAGACAAAATTTATAACAAAAAAAAATTATAAAACAGAAATGTAAAACAGAAAATTTCAAAAAAAGAATAAATAAAAACAGACAGATAAATAAGTATGCAAAGGAGAGAAAAAAAAAAAACCAACAAAAAAAGATATCGGAAGGTAAAAACCAAAATGGGAAGAAACGGAAAGCAAAAAAATATAAATAAAAAATATCATATAAAATACAGAAATAATGGCTGAATGAGTAATTATAGAGTCTTTATTGAAGAAATCCTAAAATTGGTAAGGCTGAAAGACATTAATATAATAGAAAAGGTAATTATTAATAGAGGATCATCTTTAACGTTATCCAAATGAAAAATTTGAATCTGTCGTGACATTTGAAATCACCCAAATAAGTTACAGCCACAAAAAAAATGTATTATCCATCAAAGGTAATAAGTTAATAAATGGTTAATAATGGAGAAGAAAAAAGTACTACGAATATATTATGAATATAAAAGGAAGTTAATTTTGAAATTCTTTTTATGAAAATTTAGATAATGTAACGGAAAGAAAGTTCTTTCTTTTGGTTTTTAAGAAATCTATACAAGGAAAGAAATTAACATGTAGACAAATAATTTATCAACCATATAGAGTAATATTAAAATGAAGCTTTGGACATTTTCTTTTTTTTTTTTTTTAAAAAAAAAAAAAAAACCTGAATTATTTTCATTTCATTCATTATCATTTATAGAAATAATAAAATATACAAAATAAATAAAAATAAAATAAAAATAAAAATAAAAATAAAAATAAAATAAAATAAAATAGAAATAACAAAATAGTAATACAAGTTTTGACGCATTTTTGTTTAGTGTTCTATATAAATAATTATTAATATTTAATTACATTTATTTATAAAAGTAAAATATTTCCAAAAATATTTTGTCGTCCTCATTAAAAAATAATGAAATAATAATTTCCTTCACCAATTAAAGAAGTTTGGCATTTTTTTATGCACAATATCATTCATTCCGTCTTATTTCATCATTTCCATTTTTTCCTTTTCTTTTCTTACCCTTCCCTTCTTGTATTACAACCTCATCTTAATCAAGAGAAATAAGTTATTGACAAAAGGTAAAGTTATCTGTTAGTTATCTAATACAGGAATTTACATGTTACAGACGTTTATTTACGTATCACGGGTTGAATAAAAACAAAAACCAGATATTATAATTTTTATATGATATGATATGATATGATTATCATTTGTTTGTTTGTTTCTTCTGTTTATTTGTTTTGTGTTGCTTTGTATTTTTCCCATCTTTTTCTCATCATTTCTCACTATATTTCTTTTTCTTTTTCTTTTTTTGTGAGAAGATGCCATTTTTGTTCTTACTGATTTTTGATTGTCACTGTCACTTGTTATTTATTGCTGGTCACTTGATATTTATTTTGTTTCAAAAAAGAACAAACATATTTTACATCAAAAAAAAATTATTATTTTTTTTTTTTTTAAATGAAATAAAAAAATTAATAAATAGCAAATTTGATTTATTCGTTAATAATTATTAATATGCTTACGCTAAAGAATATTAAAGAACTTACACTTTTAAATGCTTATAGAAACTTGACAAAAATTTTTTTTTTTTGCGTTCAGATAAATATGGGCTAATCTGTTACACCAACTGCTTCTTAGTAAAGATAATAGGTAAGTCCGGAGCGTATAATATTATGACATGTGATACATGTGATCGTTATTTAAAATCGGGCAGACATCCCTACGTTTTTTGCCTATTGCTTGCATCAAAAAATCAAATTTTGGTATCAACTTACTCGTCCATTAAATGTTCTACGGTAGTTAAAATTGTTCTTTGTTAGCAAAATAAGCAAATAACAAGAAAAAATACAAGAAAAAATAAAACAAAATAACAATATTAAACATTAGAAACAAGAAATAAAATGAGTTTTCGCAGGGTAGGGAGGTGGGGTTGATGGGTTGACAGTTGTAACCGAAAGGTCTAGTTAAGTCTTAAGTTTTACTTTATTTAATAAAATATTCTCGAAAATTGTAAATATATGTAGAATTTTGAGCTGATATTTTTTACTTAGAGGTTGATTTCTCGAAAAATAAACAAATTATGATTGGCCAAAATAACATCACCCGATCTAAAATTTAGGTACTTTCGAATAGGGTATTGCTAAAGGTCGCCGTAGGTGATTGTCACCTCTAGGCAAAATTTCATAATTCCTTGATCAATCCTAACCCTAACTTTGCCCACGTAAATTTAATTTTGCCCAGTGGTGACAATCACCTACGGTGACCTTTAGCAATTTTCAAAAAAATAACCCTAAAATCATATCAATAATATATAGATTAAGCATTTAAACAGTTCAGTTTGAATGTACTGATTTTTATTATATATATCATTTACCTTTAGTTTTACCTATTATTATACCATATTTTTACTCTTTCATGACATGATAATAAAAGATAATAAAAGATATTAAATAATAATAAAAGATAATAAAAGATAATAAATAATAATAAATAATAAATCGAGGTGCAGAGCAGACTTTAGAATATAAACGAACTTAAGTCTATGCCATAAAAGATAATAAAAGATAATAAATAATAATAAATAATAAATCGAGGTGCAGACTTTAGAATATAAACAATATAAACGAACTTAAGTCTATGCCATAAAAGATAAGAAATAATAAATCGAGGTGCAGACTTTAAGTATAAACGAACTTGCCATAAAAGATAATAAATAATAAATCGAGGTGCAGACTTTAGAATATAAACAATATAAACGAACTTAAGTCTATGCCATAAAAGATAATAAAAAAAGATAATAAATAATAATAAACAATAAATCGAGGTGCAGACTTTAGAATATAAACAATATAAACGAACTTAAGTCTATGGCGCAATAAATAATAAAAGATAATAAAAAAGTAATAAAAGATAAAAGATATAATAATAATAGATAGAGGTGCAGACTTTAGAATATGTCTATGACAGATTGCATCCATAATAAATAAATAATAAAGATAGTAAATATAGAAAAGACCTTTTTTTTTAACCATAGGAGCCTCGCTTCAAGACGTTTATTAAATTAGAAAAGTAAATTACGGCGTTAAGCGCTGGAAACTGATTGGCCAATCTGAACAAAAGGTTGCCGGGTAATCCTCTCACTAGTGTAAGCTATTCTTAATTTCGTAACTAATGCATGAAAATTAACCACTTCTGGAAAAAAACCACAGACTATTACCACATAAAAGATAAAAGTGTAACATCATAATAAAAACAATAAAAACAATAAATGTGTGTCCACTAATATATTGCATTCGGAAATTACATAACTCTATATAAGAGAAATTAATATTTTACCATTATTATTTTTTTTTTTTTAAAAAAAATGACAAGTGAATCCAACTCAAACTTTGGAGGAGAACGAGAGGAAGAACAATGTGAAATTATAGTGGAAGATAAAAATGAAAAAAAAGGTGAGGTTCAAAAGATCGTAGCATTAATTTTACGCAATCAATTATTGGCAATTCAAAATTAAATAATAATAATTTATCAGCCAAGACAAAACTTTCGACTAAATAGGTAGAAATCTAATTCAAATAATCAGAGAATAATAATAATCATCATCATAAAATTTTGTTAATAAAGTATTTGTTATATAAATTAAAATATTAGAAATATTATAGAAATATTAGAAAGATGAAAGATGTACAATATTTTTAAATATGTTCACTTTTTTTTAGGAATATCTGATAATTCATTTAATAATATACGTAACCAGCCATTTAATGGAGAAAATATGAATACGCAATATCGTCAAGCACCATTTGTACTGTTGAAAACAACTTCAACACCTTCTCGAACACCTAATCTTAGTAATGCCTGGGAATTTGCCGGGTATGCACGAATATGTTAAGTTATGTCTATGAATTCTTTGATTTAATTTATTATTATTATTATTATTATGTATGTATGTATTAAATAGATGGGGATCGACTTATTATATTGATCTTCCAACAATTGAACCATCCAAAGATGACCATCTTCAAACGGAATCACGACTTCTTGGTCAATGGCGTGCTACTAGTATTTCAGGAAATGATCTTACTGCATCAGTTTTATATACTATTGGACTTTGCATAGTTGTGGCCGGTAAATTCGCACCAATATCTTTATTTATAGTTACAATTATTCTTTATCCATTCAAAGCTATTTTAAGTGAAGTTAGTACAGCACTTCCTTTAAATGGTGGATCTTATAATTGTATACTTAATACATCATCCAAATGGTTTGCTTCAGTCGCGGCAGCATTCTCATTATTAGATTATATGTCAACAGCAGTAGTTAGCGCAGCAACAGCTACTTCATATGTTTCAGGAAATCTTCATTTGTCAATATTTTTAGTATTTGTGCTTACTATTGGGATACTTATAATATCTGCGAGTGTTGTAGCATCTGGAATTAAAGAATCATCAAATGTGGCATTCGTAATCTTCATACTTCATTGCATTACATTATCTTTATTAATTATTGCAAGTGTTGTACGATGGATTATTCAAGGGAATGATATATTAATAGAAAATTGGAAAGATCCGGGATCAGGAAATCCTTTATTAGATATATTTAATGGTGTATGTGTGGGACTTTTAGGAGTTACCGGGTTTGAAACATCAAGTAATTATATTGAAGATCAAAAACCTGATGTTTATCCTAAAACCGTGAGAAATATGTGGATACTGGTTTCAATATTTAATGCACCAATTAGTTTTTTGGCTTTAACAATAATTCCATTATCAACAATTAAAGAACATCAAAATGATGCAATTTCAACTATAGGAAAGTATGCAGCAGGAAATTGGTTAGAAATTTTTATTGTAATTGATGCAGTAATTGTATTATGTGGTGGAGTTTTATCAGGATTTGTGGGAGCCACAGGATTAATTCAACGAATGACTTCAGATCATATTTTACCTCAATTTTTATTAAGAAAAAATCGATTTACTGGAACATATCATTGGATAATATTAAGTTTTCTCATATTTTGTATAACTCTTTATGTTATTGTGGGAGGAGATACTACTTCTTTAGCTGGTGTATTTGCGATATCATTTTTAAGCGTATTATGTATGGTGAGTATTTAATTAATTTTATATTCCACATTCCATTACTAAGTGTCATATATTATATATTTCTCTTTCTCACAAAAATATCTTTGACTATAGTTCGCTATTGGAAATATTCTTCTTAAATACAAACGGGGAAGATTATATCGAAAGGTAAATAAAATATTTTAAAATATTTTAAAATATTTTAAGAATGTTAAAATTAATTATTAAATAAAAATATTTAAATTCTTTTAAATTTTTAAGGTCCGAGTATCTACAGGAGTTGTCTTTCTAGGTTTAGCATCTATTCTAGCAGGATTAATTGGAAATATAGTTTATAATCCTCAAATGGCTCATTATTTTTTAATTTACTTTGGTTCCTTATTCTTTGTAATGTTATTAATGTTAAACCGAGTTTGGTTATTAAAGACATTATTTTTTTATTTGGATAAGATAATAATTTTACATAAATTTAAAGTTGCTGATACTGTTATATCTTTAATTAAGAAACTTAAAGAGCAACCAGTTATCTTTTTTACTAATACTGATGAATTACATATTCTTAATAAAGGTAAATATTTAATAAATTACTTCTTTTTTTTTTATAACTCACTCTTTGATTGTTAAAGAACATATAGATTGACAATTAATCTTTGTATAATTTCTATAATCTCCAGCTATTTTATATGTTAAGGATTCTGAATCTAGTGGGCACATAAAATTTGTTCATCTTTATGAAAAGATTGAAGATGTAATGTTATTATTATCCGCTATTATTAATTCATTATATTTAATTTAATTATTAATTATTTATTGAATATCTTTATATTTTTCTTTAGATTCCAAAAAAATTAGAAGCAAGTCATGTTGTACTGGATGAGGTAAAATATCATTCTCCCTTTTAATTATTATTATTCTTATTATTATTATTAATTATTAACAATTAAATAATTTGAAATGTATTAATGAATTCTTTCTATTTATCTTATATATATTTATATAAATAGTTATATCCCAAGATCCAAATTGATTTGGTAATTATCAAATTATCATATCATTAATAAATTTATTATATTATACTTATCCCTTGCAATTAATAATATTTTATATATGTATTCTTTAATATTAGATGTTTATTCAAGGAAAATTTGATCCTGAGACGGTAGAAGCTATTTCAATACATTTAAAAATTCCAAAGGTAAATATCTTTATATATATTAAACATTTTTAAGTATTTAAAATTAATCGAAATTTTTAATTAATTAATTTGAAATATTTATTCTTATTTTTTTTTTTATTGAATTATAAATAAATAATTAAAATGAACAAAATAAAATAAAAAAAATAAATAAATAAACAAAATAAATAAATGAATATAGTCTCTAATGTTCATCTCTTGTCCCGGTGAAAAATTTCGTTACAAAATAGGGGAATTTGGAGGTATAAGAACCATAATGTTGTAATTACTGTGTATAACTTTATTTAAATATTAGAATTCTTTATTTTATTTATTATAATATCTATTATCGATTATCCTTTTCCTTTGTTGAAACTAGATTGTTATCTAGTGATATGATTAAGAATAAATAATTGTGAGAAAAATATAATTTCAGACGTACATATCTCCATTAATATATTATTGTTTATTGACTGATGAAAAAAATCTCTAAACTTCACTTGTGAAAGAAAAAAATACATAACCGAAAATGATATTTCTCATGTATTCTATAATTCAATTTTGTTTGTATAATAAAATGAATGTATTTTGTACTTTACAGAAAATCACAGGCAAACGACATTCCAATTCCCACATTCTCATGTTACAAGCAACTTTACAAACAAGTTGATCTCGTAATGCTATAAAGGCATAAAGGAAGGTTATAGTGTAGTGTGATATTATGCCTATCCATGATTGATTGAAATTATGGAAAGGGTCGTGAGAAAAAATAAAAAAAATAAAAAAATAAAAGCCAAATATGTAGAGAAGTTGGTATTTTAATAAAAATCATTAATGAAGAATTTCTGTCTTACTAAATTAGGTAGAAAATGGCATGTAATTCTTTATTTTTTAATAAGATCTCTTTAATAATTATCAATGAATAAATTAACATTCGAGAAAGACTATGTCAAGTGATAGATTTAGTAATTGAATCAAGGATCGAGGAACTTTCATACGATATAAAAAATAAATTATATTCAACAATTTAAAAACTGAAAAAGAAAGTAAAAAGCCAACCGGAGAATTACTCGACAAAAATATTCTATAATAATCAAAAGTTTTTTTCAATGACTTTTATCAGCCGAACTCCGAACTCCGATGTATGACAAATACAAGGTATATATGATGACGACTTTTATTTATTCGATTTTAACATAAAAATCTTTACACACATAAATTATTTTTTTCAAATTAATCTTTACATTCTTTAAAAATATAACGTTTGTTCGGAATGACCAAAAAAAATAATAAAATATTTCAAGGGTATTGTAAAAATTGTCATCATCCCAATACAAGTTTTGATTGGTGTCAACCTTGTAATTCTCAACGATTTCGAAATAATTTTTATAAATGGACAAGTGGAAATATTAATGTTGATAATATAATAATGAAAATGCAAACGGGGGCCAAAAATTCTCGAGAAATTTTAGAATGGATTCCATGGCTTAAATTTAAAAATGTTTCATTGATAGATTCAGGGGGACTTGGTTCAGTATATTCGGCCAATTGGATTGATGGATGTATCGCTTACTGGAATGAAGAAAAAAAAGACTGGGGAAGATATGAAAGTGGTTCGACTTTCGTTATAAAGATTTTTGATGATTCTAAAAATATGACTGCATCTTTTTTGAATGAAGTCTTTGCTATTCATCAATCTAATATATCTGGATTAATTCGTTACTATGGTTTTACGAAAGAACCTAATTCAGATAATTATGGAATAGTTTCAGAATATGCCGGAAAGAATCTTCATCAACACATTGCTGCCGCTGTTGAATCTAGCAATAAATTAGAAATATTAATTGATATTTCATTAACTTTAAATAAACTTCATTCTTCAGGATTGATTCATAAAAATATTCACACCAGAAATATATTAAAAAAACAAAATTCAACTTTTATTATTAGTGATTTTGGATTATGTTTTCAAGCCAATAAAGAGTTAGGTAGTAGAGAATATTTTGGTGTTTTAGAATATTCTGCACCTGAAATATTATTAGGATCTCAACATACCAAAGAATCTGATATATATAGTTTTGGAATTTTGATGTTGGAAGTTTTTGCCGGGGTAATCAAATTACCAAATATAACACCTGATTTTTTACTTGCAAAAGAAATATGTTATAGTGATATTCGACCAGAAATTTCTTCAAAATTACCTACTCCAATAGTTAACCTTATTAAAAGGTGTTGGGATAAATTTCCTAAAAATAGACCAACATCTCATGAAATATCTGAATTATTATCAGAATGGTGGATGAAAATTTTAAATATGAATGACCACACTTTGACTAAATTGTTTCAACATTTTCCCATTCTTAATATTAAAGATAATTTAAATAATTTAAATACTACATTATTATCGCAAAAATTTAATAGTAAGCGATTAGATTACTGTTATTACTTGGATAAGAGTAAGTGTATATTACTTATCACAGTTATCATATATCATCTTATTATCACACAGTATTACTTATAATTACATAACTATATATATATATTATTACTCAGTAATAGATCAAGACTATATGGCCGTTGATGATTTTGAAGAGGATCATCCACCTTCATTTATGATGCTAGAAGGAATAGAATTTTGATTTCTACCAAATTCTTCGAGAACAATAGCATTATTATCATTATTATTTAATATTAGTTCAGACAATTGATTGTAATTGTTATAATTGTTATAATATAAAGTAGGACAAATTTATTATATAATTTCGAATTTTTCAGGAAAAAAAATTGTTACAAAGGCTTTGATAAAAATACAAAAAAAATAATTTTTATGATATAATATACAGCAATATTTTGATATTAAAATTATGATAAAATAATATGTATATGTATACGGGAATTCAATATTTTTTTAGAGATCGTAAATTCCGTTGCAATAATTTATGCAGAACATTTTAAGTTTCTAAAGAAAAATATCGCGATAATTAATATTTGATCTGAATTAGAAATTCAGGAAATAACATATAAGAATAATTGATTTACTTTTAATTTTTTAATTTATCACCGCAGTGTAGGTAAAGCTGCCTGTCCAGACCCAGTTCTTTGTGGTACTCCTTGTACGATTTGAAAAAAGGTGACAAAAAGAAGAACCAAGAAGAGAAGTAAAGTTCGAGCGTTCATTTTAGATTTTTATAATTTAATCAGTTAAATTTTTTTATTAAAAAATGAAAAAAGATTTGTTTGATGAGTAGTCTTGGAAAGATATGAGATGAATTTATAGAAATTTTTGACAACTGATAGAACAGAATGAATTGAACACAAACTTAAATTTAATTAATTTGATTCGTTTCTCATTCAATATTAAAGGAATTCTTTCTGCATTATTAAATTGGATTTTTTAAGAATCGTTCAAAATTAATAATTCATAATGTCGATCTAGAATGAAATTTGAACATTATGAAGTCTTTAAATGGTTCAAATAGCATATTTAAATGAAGTGGAAGTGGAATCTTTTTTTGCATATATTTATGAATCATGTTTTGAAATGCCCCTTTTTATATGCATTTTATTTTCCAAATTGGTAAAGATTAGTTTTTTTTTTACCATATTAATATGTGAATAATTAATGATTTTATTAAATAACAAATTTTATAAATTTTAATTAATATTAAATAACAAAAAAATAAAATAAAATATATAGAAATACTAATAATAAATGTTATTTTTTTCGCACATTTCAATAGCTTTAGCATGTTGTTTGTTAGCAGCATTTCGTAAATATTTACTTCCTTTTTCTTTATCAATAATAAATTCAATGCCATTATAATATGCACTACCAACATTATACATCGCTGTGAGATTACCTTGTTTAGCCGCCTTTTCTTGATACTTTAACGCTTCAAATTTATTTGTTGATACACCTTTTCCGTCCCAAAGACATGATCCATACTTGAGTTGTGCTTCAGGTTTACCTTTATCAGCAGCCATCTTAAATAAATTTGCTGCCTCGGCAAGATTTTTATTATCATTTACTTGTAATTCCGGTATTTCACCATGATAAAGGTAATAGCCTTTCCAATATAACGCATCAACATCACCTTCACTCGCATATTTACAGAAAAACTTCCACGCTTTTTGTTTATCTCCAAGTTTATGCTCGCGAATAGCATCAGAAATATCAGAAATTCCCATAATATAATCCACATCCATAGGTTCAATCGGTTTATCATCAGGTGGAAGTGAAGTTCTTGGACGTTTTATACGACTATCTTCGTAATAATTGTAGAGTAGCGAAAAAATTGTGGAAATCGGTGGACGATCCACTTTATCATGTTGACACGCTATTGGTTTATTAATATTAATTAATATTAATTAATATCGTATCGATATTTTATTTATTTAATTTAATAAAAAAGATTTTACCTAAAGTCACGACAGTTTTCCATATTTCGGGTACATCTGCGGTGATCTTTTCCCTTTGTTTATGTTTCACCACACGTACAATAATCTTTTGGAAATCACTTTTAATAAAGTCGAAAGGTTTCCTCATTTCAGCTATTTCCCAGAGTACCATACCGATACTAAATTAATAAATTTTAAAATATTAGTATTTTAATATTTTCATAAAAACAAAATTAAGGACAACAAAATAACTAAATAATGAATTGAAGATTACCTATAGATTTCACATTTAATATCATATGGAAGTTTTTTATCTTGCAATTCTTCGGGTGCCATATATCTAACATTTTCTAAATTGGGCTGAATATTTCTTGTTACTTCTTTGAATTTTCTTGACAACCCGAAGTTGGCAATTTTTATCTTATGATTCCTATCGATTAACATATTGACAGGCTGTATGTCATGATGTAAAATCTAAAGGGTATAAAAAAAAATATTAAAAATACTTAAAATATTAAAATTTATTATTAAAAAAGATTAAAAAGTATCAAGTAAATTAATTTTACCTCTGCAGCATTTAAATAAGTAATCCCACGACAAATATCAAGAGCAAATTCAACTTTTCTATTCGGGGTTAATTGGTTAGCTTTATAATATTCTTGTAGATTTCCGTACTCCATCCATTCTGTAACCAAATAACATTTCGTTTCATCCTTGGCAACTCCATGAAACTTTATAATATGACTTGAACCTTTTAATTCCTTTAAAATTTTTACTTCCTGTCTTATCTCTAATTGCACGATGTGATTTTGTATTTGAAATTCCTTAAATGCTACTTCCTCATGTTTCCTATCAATCCGCTTTTGAATCTTTCGACTTGGTTTATCATCTTTTTCCACGTAATCATCTGCGTTCAACAAATCTTCATCTGAGAAATTTCGCCGATCGATCAGACTCATTTGTTCTCTGTCCCTTTTCATCTCCAATACCTTATTCAATTGTTCTGATATATTGTCATCTTCGTCAGTAATACCACCAGCAATTTTTTGAAGGTACTAAAAATCATTAAAAATTTTTGAATCATTTATAACCATCTTTTAAAAAAATAAATGTATCATAAAATCTGTTAATAATTGTAATTTACCTCTTTAACTTGCGAAACATCTCGAGAAATTATTTCCAATTCTTTAGATACATCTACTTGGTTTTTTAAAATTATTGCAAAGTTCAATGATTGCATTAAACCATCGAATTCTGAGCTCAATTCTTTATATCTTTCACCAATAGTATTCGTTAACATATACTTTCTTAATCCTCCAAGTTGAGAAACGTCAGAAATATAAACTTTAATATTGAATATACAATCCACAAATTTTTCAAATAATTCTAGGTTGTGTTTGTTTGAAAAAAATTCTTCGTTTTCTGTTTTTCGGATCTGTAAATCCCTCACAGCTGCTACTGCTGCATTCGTTCTTATGGTTAAACAACTGCATATGTCTTTATTATGTTCAGCCTTTTGATACAAATATATAATCTCATCACCTACTTTAAATACTTTACTTATGAGATCAACATAAGGAGCGAAATAACTTATAGCTTCAGTGATACATGCAGCTTCTCTAAGAACACTTGATACCATATCGACTGATGTATCTAGTCTTTTATGTCTGCTTGAATCCACATCCTTTATCACCACATCCATATGCACGTCTTGCACTTGCACTTCTTGCATTCCATTGACGTCGAATGGTTTAGTCTTTCTTCGTTTCGACATTATAAAACTCATTTTTTATCAGATGTTCAAGATATTGCTTTGCTTAAAGAAAAAAATAAAAGCACTCAAATTTATGTATAAAAGTTTACGGCCAATTTATATATATATATATTTTTTTTATTATATTTATTATTTTATTAATACAAATTTATACGTCTTTCATAGAAAATTCTTTGTATGTTCTGGAAGGACTTTCCAAAATGCTTTATTTAATTTTCGGAGTTCATTTATATCATATCATGCGGGACACACAAGAAAATTAATTCGAGTAACATGGAATATTTCCATAAGTTACATCCAAAAAAAAAGTCTAAATTCTTTTATAAGTGCAACAATGTACGTGTGAAGCATTTCTTTGGAATTTTTGCTATAAAAACATGAATTACATAAAGAGCAATACAAGAATACATGTTCATGTTATGTATAAATCGAACTCCAATTTTGGAGATTTTATAGAAATTAAATATCGGAAGTTCGGAAAGGAGAAATTTGTGAACCCAATTGTCCAGCTCACAAAAGGCTTCAAGTGGCTTAAGATCTTCCAAAGATTGATAAACATCAGTATGACTCATGTTCATTTGTGAATTTAATAAATTGATTGCGCAACCTCCAATTTATTTTTTTTTCTCGTAAATTGATTCTAAAAAAATTAAAATTCTTTTTTCAAATAATTTAAAAATTAAAAAATTATTTATTTATATATATGGAGACTTTTTCCGAGCAACCGGAGCCTGATATAGTAAAAATTTCTGTACTACATGAAGAATCAATAATTGTTGGATTTCATTTAACCGATTACTGGATTAAAGATTTGATATCCAACTTTCCGGCATCAACTTATGTAATTATCACGGATACGAATATCGCATCAATTTATCTTGAAAAATTATCAAATCGATTTGAGAGTGAATTGAATCGAGCTAAAAAATCCAATGTCCCTGTACCAAGATTTTTAACTTATTCAATTCCTCCAGGAGAACAATCCAAATCAAGAGAAATTAAAGGTGAAATTGAAGATTATTTATTAAGCAAAGCGTGCACACGTGATACTTGTATTATCGCTTTCGGTGGTGGAGTTATCGGTGATTTAGTTGGTTTCGTGGCAGCAACTTTTATGCGAGGTGTACCATTTATACAAGTTCCGACGACACTACTTGCTATGGTAGATTCGTCAATTGGTGGTAAAACTGCGGTTGATACACCTCATGGAAAAAATTTGATTGGTTCTTTTTGGCAACCCAAAAGAATTTACATTGATATTATTTATTTGGAGACCTTGCCCGAAAGGCAATTCATCAATGGTATGGCTGAAGTCATAAAAACTGCTGCAATTTCTGACGAAAGTGATTTCGTAAATCTTGAAAATGGTGTGGAGAGCATTCGCAATGCTGTACTTAAACCTAAAAAAGAATTTCCTTTTCAAGGTGAGTAAGAAATCTTCGGGATAATTTGAAAATTTTTATATTATCTTATTCTTATCTTTCTTAATTACATAATGATTAGGAACGAAAATTGAAACACGAACTTCAGGGCAGTCTCTTCTTTTGTCTGTAATTGTTGGATCTGCTAAATTTAAGGCACATGTGGTTACGCATGATGAAAGGGAAAGTGGTCTTCGTTCATTACTAAACTTTGGCCATACCATAGGTCACGCAATTGAAGCTATTTTATCACCCGAGTTACTACATGGTGAATGCATCTCTGTTGGTATGATTAAAGAAGTCGAACTTGCACGATCTATGGGACATCTAAATCAGGTTGCTGTAGGTAGATTATTAAGATGTTTATCGAATTATGGATTACCTGTTTCTCTTGATGAAAAAAAAGTTTTAGATTTGACGGGTGAAAAATTTTGTACTGTTGATAAATTGATGGACATCATGAAGGTGGATAAAAAAAATCGGGGTGATTTAAAAAGGATAGTTATTCTTTCTGGAATTGGAAAAACCTATGAACAAAATGCAACTTGGGTATCTGATTCTGCAATTCGCAAAGTTCTTTCACCTTCTATCATTGTCCATCCGAATGTAATTTCTTCCAGTTCACAAACTCATGTTAATATGACAACTCCGGGATCAAAATCAATTTCAAATCGCGCCTTGGTCCTTGCTGCATTGGGAAAAGGAACATGTAGACTTAAAGGATTACTTCACTCGGATGATACACAAGTGATGCTTAATGCCCTTATAGATCTTGAAGGTGCAAAATTTGAGTGGGAAGATGATGGAGAAACATTAGTAGTCAATGGTGGCGGTGGCAATCTTAAAGTTCCTAATAAAGAAATATATCTTGGAAATGCCGGAACAGCTTCTAGGTTTATCACTACCTTATGTACATTAATTTCACCAGAGACTATTACAGACACAAATAAACATACGATCGTAACAGGAAACGCACGCATGAAACAACGTCCAATTGGTCCTTTAATAACTGCTCTTCGGGAAAACGGTTCACAAATAAAGTATCTAGAAACTGAAGGTTGTCTCCCAGTTGAAATATTGCCTAATAAACAACGATTTCGCGGTGGATCAATAAATCTTGCTGCATCAATTTCATCTCAATATGTAACTTCAATCCTTCTCAGTGCACCATATGCTAATGAACCAGTTACTTTGAAGTTGACTGGAGGTCAGGTTATATCTCAGCCTTACATTGATATGACAATTGCAATGATGGAATCTTTTGGTATTAAAGTTGAACGTTTGGAGGGTGATGTTTATCGCATTCCGCAAGGTTTTTATAAGAATCCTGAAGTTTATGTAATCGAATCAGATGCGAGTTCTGCTACTTATCCTTTGGCAATTGCGGCTATCACTGGTATTACTTGTACTCTTCCTAATATTGGATCATCATCACTTCAAGGTGATGCTGCATTTGCTGTAAATGTTCTTCGTGCTATGGGATGTACAGTAACTCAAACTTCTACAAGCACTACAGTAAAAGGACCCCCTATTGGAAAATTAAAACCATTACCTGAAATTGATATGGAAACTATGACGGATGCATTCCTGACTGCGTCAGTATTAGCAGCTGTTGCAAATAATCAAGAAGGAGGAAGTAAAGAATGTATTACTCGAATAACTGGAATTGCCAATCAACAATTAAAGGAATGTAACAGAATTTCCGCAATGATTGATGAATTAACCAAATTTGGGGTTAAAGCATCTGAATTATCAGATGGTATTCAAGTTTATGGTATTCAAGTTCATGGTACACGAATTGAGTCTCTTAAAGGACCAGCGGAAGGTGTTCATTGTTATGATGATCATCGAGTAGCAATGAGTTTTAGTGTACTTGGTTGTGTGGTACCTGATGGAACCATAATATGCGATAAAAAGTGTGTTGAGAAAACTTGGCCTAGCTGGTGGGATGTTTTAGAGTCAAAATTTGGTTTTAACTTAGATGGATTAGATTTGAAATCACAACGAGAAGATTTATTGACCCACAAAGATATTTCAGTTTCATCTGATAACTTTCAAGATTTTTCTATAGTGTTTATTGGAATGCGTGGGGCCGGCAAAACTTCATTAGGTAAAGCTTGTGCTAAAGCTTTAGGTCGTAAATTTATAGATATGGATGATCATTTCGAAACTGTATTATCTACAACACTTCCTGAATTCATAAAAACCCAAGGTTGGGATGCTTTCCGTACAAAAGAATCAGAACTTCTTGCATCATTGCTTAAAACTCATTCAACCGGTTGTATAATTTCCTGTGGTGGTGGTATAGTCGAAACAGAATCTTCGCGTGATCTTTTGAAAAAATTTACAAAGGAAAAAGGCAAAGTTATTCATATTACAAGAGATATTGAAGAAATAATTAAATATTTGAATGAAGATACAGTTAGACCAAGTTATGAAGAAAACATTCATGATGTATGGAAACGACGAGAAGAGTGGTATAAAGAATGTTCAAATTATGAATATCATTTATTAACAGCAGAAAAGGTTAATAACGATAATATTGATCCATCCGAATGGAAACTAATTCAAAGAGATTTTTTTAGATATTTGAAATTTATTACTGGACAAACCGTTAACAATATTGATACATTAAATAAAACAAAATCATTTTTTGTATCATTAACTTATCCAAATATTTCACCTTCATTAAAAGATATTCCAATAATAACACAAGGTGTAGATGCGATTGAACTTCGAGTAGATCTACTCGTACAAAGTGATTCACAGAAATTTGAAGATTTAGATTATATCTCATATGTTTCACATCAGTTAGCACTTATTAGACGTTCATCAACACTTCCCATAATATTTACCGTGAGATCAAAAGGTCAAGGTGGAAAATTTCCAGATAGCCGTGAGAAAGATATGTTTAAACTTTTAGAGTATGCAGTTAAATGGGGTTGTGAATATATTGATTTAGAAATTGGAAGTTCTGAAGATTTAATTTTAAATTTAATCAAGAATAAAGGATATTCAAAAATAATAGCATCTTGGCATGATATATCTGGTAAAATGAAATGGAATAGTGAAGAAGCTAGAAATCGATATAAAATCGCAGAAAAATATGGAGACATTATTAAATTGATTAGTAAAGCAGAATCTATTAATGATAATTTAAAATTACAAGAATTTATTCAAACATTATCAAGTAAAAATTCCAAATCAATTATTGCCATTAATATGGGAACAGAGGGACAACTATCACGCGTATTAAATCAATTCCTTACACCTGTAACTCATTCATTATTACCATCAAAAGCTGCACCTGGACAACTTTCGGTTTGTGAAATTCATCAAGCTTTACATTTAATTGGTCAATTACCAAAAAAGAAATATTATATCTTTGGCACACCAATTAGTCATTCAATGTCACCTACTTTACATAATGCAGGATTTAAAGTATTAGGTTTACCACATTTTTATGATATATTTGAATCAAAAGATGTTTCCGCAGTTAAACCAATTATTGAAGATCCGGAGTTTGGAGGAGCGTCGGTAACTATACCACATAAAATCAATATTATTCCTTACTTGGATGAAATTTCCGAACACGCAAAAGCAATAGGAGCCGTTAATACGATTATAACAAAAACTGATGAAAATAACAAACGAAAATTAATTGGTGATAATACAGATTGGTTAGGTATTTTTCACTCTATTAAAGATTTAATTGAAATCGATTCCAATACGTCAGCATTAATTATTGGAGCTGGAGGTACTTCAAGAGCTGCATTACATGCCGTAAATCAACTTGGTGTTAATAATATTTATTTATATAATCGTACACTTGAAAATGCTAATATCTTAGTCAAAGAATTTCCAACTTATGGAATTCAACCTTTAACATCTCTTTCAAATTCTTTACCAATATCACCCAAAATAATTATATCCACAATACCGGCAACAGTAGCTAATTTAGATATTCCAGATGAATTATTTAATTCTGGTAAGGGAGGAGTTAGTGTAGAAATGGCATATAAACCTAGGAGGACTAAGTTTTTAGAGAAGAGTGAATCTATGGGATGGCATGGAATTGAAGGAATTAGAGTACTAATTGAACAAGGAATTTTTCAATTTGAAAAATGGACAGGTAGAAGAGCACCTAAAGAACTTATGGAAGAGGAAGTAATGAAAAAATACAATCTATAAAAAACAAATATATTATATTTATATTTTATCTATTTAAAGCATAAATTTTTAAGATTGTAAATTATATATTCGTTATTTAAAATTGTCATTATAACAATAAAGATAGAACTAATGGTGACAACCACCATAATATTATTAAATATGATGGAAGTGAAAATGTGACTGAATCAATTCCTTTAAAATTCTCTACTTATTAGTAAATATTGAGTAAATAACGAAAATGTAATAACAATAATGACGATAATAATAGCAGCAATAATAAAGATAAAATAATAATGTGTTGATGAATTTTAGTTATAAATTTTAATGATGATTAGTATTGAACAAACAAATGTATTTATTTACATTGCATTTAGAATTTAATAGAGAATAAGAATATTAATACAACTATTAATAATAAATTCCTTTTTTTAAAATGATATAAAGAAAAGCTTTTTAAATAATTTATTAATAATAAATAATAACAATACATATTGTCAAATGTCAAAAAAAAGGAACAATAATAATATTTTTCAAAATAATTCAATCTTACCTTTCCAACTTAAACAATCTCGTTCTAACCTACTTAAACATTCCATTACTTCTGCCAACTTTGGATCTAATGATTTAACAAAAACTTCATCCAATATACATACATATTTATCTTTATATTGGCTAATAACATTATTATTATGTCATTATTATACAAATAAATCAATAATTTTGTTAAAGATTTAATAAATATTATAATAAATATTATAACGTATAATAAACAATATGCATAAGATTTTTTTTTTAAAAAAAGGATACAAAACTTTAGGAGGAGGTTGCTTGGAAGTTCCCAAAATACCATGTTTTGGATGTGAAGATTTATGAAATTGTAATGCATATATGGAATTTACTATAAATGATCCTTCAACATGAAATTGAATTACTAAATCTTCTGGTAAATTAGAACTAAACATCTTTAAAAAAAAATAAATTAACAATTAGATTTAAAATATATTTAAGTAAAACAATAAGTAAAAATAATACCTGAGGATCACAAATTTTATATGGAAACAATTTTTCTTGATTTGCATAATTTAACACAGATCTACTAGTAGATAAATATTTAAAAACAGTTTCCAATAACTAGAATATATGTGTATATAAATATATATTATCAATAAATTAGAATTTATAAAATTTATTATATTTAATATAATATAATTATAATTTTGATAATTAATCTCACTTACCTCAAGAGCATTTTCTTTTGTATAAACTTTATTCGAATCTTTCAATACATCTAATGCCAATGTAATATAATTTTGTGCATCTATAAGCTAAAATGAAAAAAGTAAAACAAATAAAAATAATAAAAATAAACAAAAGCAATTAATAATTTGAAAATATCAAAAATGATTATATTTTATCAAATTTTACCTGTTCAATGAAATATGGTTTTTTGGAATTAATAATTAATTTAACTAAATTACCACGATTATAATTTGGTAATTTTGCTTGTAATTCCTTCATTTATCAATTTATTTTACGAGTAAAGAGAATAAAGATTAATAAGAAAATAGCATTAATAAAAATATATTTATTAACTTTTAAACATCAATAAATAATAACAATAATCCTAACAAATATTTGCTAACCCCTTTTATAATATCACTCCCATCTAATGTAATATAACCTTTCAAAGCGTCACTGCTACAAAAATAAAAAATATAAAAAATATATATATTTTTAAAAAAATTGAGATAATAAAAAGAAGAGTAAATTTTTGTTAACTTACTTTGTAGAAGATATTGCCAAAGTGCTTGTTTCTAAAGAATCTAAAAATAAAAATAAAAAATAATAGAATTTGTGGGAATGAAAAAAAAAAAACTTTTAAATAGTAAATAAATAAAATACCATCATGTTCAGGAGATTTCATGATTGCTTCACATTTCTATCATATTTTATAATCAAAATTTAATTCAATTGTTAATAATTCATTCCCGCTAACTAAATAATAAATAACTAAATTGAAGGATTTCATTAAATTAACAAATAATTTACTTTTAAACCTTTTTTCAAGTCATCAAGAGCATTTGGAAGTTGTGTTTCCAATAACCATTTTAACTCTTTTGCCTACATCAAAATAAAAAAAAAGTTATCACATATGTACATATAAATAAAATATTAAAGAAAATATAAAAATACCAGAATAATTTCTTCTTTTTGTAAACATGATTGTCCTTCAAAATTGTTTAAAACTTTATCTGAAAAATTATTGATCATGTTCTTTTTTGTAAAATGGGAAAGATGATTTGTACTTACTAAAATTACGCCACCATACATATTACATTCATACACAGTACAGTTCACCTGATTCATGATTGTACAGTTCTCGTGTACACAGTATTTTATGAACGAAAATGTAAGTTATCTCAACTTATTATGTCCTAATTAATTCTATTCAAATTATTATAATAAATTACATATGTTTATTTGATTCGATTCCCAACGATAATTTCTGATGGTAAATTATTTATTTAATGAATTTATATTATAATTTATTTAAAATTTAATCATTTTATTTTATTCAATTATTAGAAATGGAACAACTTTATCTTAAAAATATTGAAGCTAACAATTCAAATAAACCATGTGGTATTTAAATGGTTTCATTATTATTTTTGTGTTTCT
This sequence comes from Diversispora epigaea, assembly GCA_003547095.1. Classification (NCBI taxonomy): domain Eukaryota; kingdom Fungi; phylum Glomeromycota; class Glomeromycetes; order Diversisporales; family Diversisporaceae; genus Diversispora; species Diversispora epigaea. The sequence continues at coordinate 89,958 of PQFF01000009.1, read as the reverse complement.
ACTATTATAATATTTTTGTAAAATTAAGTTAATGGAAAAGATGAAGTTAACGGTATTGCTGGTTTGTATATTATTACATCTACTTAATGCTATATATACCTTTCCCTTTTCGAATCTAAGTTTAGGTAAAGTTAATCCCTGAGATTTGTGAACAGTACAGTGAGTGCATGGGCATTGATTAGGTTTGACTTGCAGGTGCTCCATGAAGAAGATAAGATGACGTCGTTAGGATCTGTTTGGGAGAACAAAGATAAACTACAATTTTTTAGCTCCAGAGAATGTTCAAAGAAGGAAGGTTGGTGGACAATAGGGGAATCAAGGACAATGTATACTTTAATCAAATAATACTACTATAAAATAATTAAAACAATTATCAAAAACAATCAATTCACTCAATCTGTTTATTTATAAGTTATTTACTTTTATTATTTGTTACTTTTATACAAAGTCAAAATATCAAACAAAAAGTTAACCTTTACACCTGGAGAAAAATCTCCTCATTTTATAGAAGTTTGATAAATACTTACTGGAATGATTTAATTATCAAGTAAAAAATTACACTGTCTAATAAATTACAATCAGTAGATTAGCAGATAACTATATTAGCAGATTAATTGTCTATTGCTAATGGTATGGTATTGGTAAAATACTAATCCTATCAGTATATAATATATAAAGAAATAGAAGAAAATACATATAAAAAATGAATAAGAAAAATAAAAAAGTATTGATAATTATCCTAACAACATATGTTTCTTGATTTCTATATCAATAATTCTAATCTCAATATAGAAAACACATCTACCTGTTTGTGTTTCCATGTTCAAATCTGTGACAATACCAATGGTTCCATTACATATTCCATATTGAACATTCTTGATATCACCTTTTTAAATTTTTCTCTGTCATATTCATTATTTGATTCTTGAGGATAAAATGCTGTAATATGAACAAATATATTTTGGTGTTGTGAAAAAGTAATACCAACAGCATTCACCATAAAGTTTGTTCTTGTAAATGTTATGTTTCATTGATCAATATTAATAAAAAATTTGGGATTATGAAAATAATTTGTCAATAAATATAATTTTTATTTTTAATCAAAGATTTTTTCTTCCTTGCATTATTCATATGAGCGCATTTTTGGAGATTATCAAGATCATTGATTGTGAGATCTATAAAGATAAAAAAAACTCAGAACTTTTTTTAAATAAATGAATAAATAACTGTCCATCAAACTGATTGATTTGCCTTATTTCTTTCTTCTAATGCTCAATTTAATTGTTTATTCTATTTTTTGTTATTTTTTTTTTGTTTAATTTAGCACTAAAGAAGAAACTTTAATTAATAAACAAAGGTGTAATGTATATAACTTACGTAACCTTTAATTTTTAATTCTTGCATGTTTTAAAGGAGTATATTTTATTGTTTTTACAAAAATGGTATAATTTTATTTTATTTAGAGATAAATAAAAAATTCTAGATTTTTTTCATTTATAGTAATAATGATTTTTTGTGTCATCTCACGAAAGTCACTGTTAATTTTTTGACATTCAAAAACCATCTGCATTTGTGAGGTAAAAATTTTCTTCTATTTTTACCTCTCCCTCAATCTTCATTATGAGTATCATTTAGGATTAGGATAATATATAGGGCTAGCGTGAGAATACTATTAGAGAATTTTTTCTTTTTAAAAAGGAAATTGATTATATAGCACCACTTTCTTTATTCAAACAAAATAAATAAAAAAAAATCACCAGATTTCTGCTTGCTGTAAAAAAACAATAAATTTCGAAAATTATGTGCACCTGCAGTCCGCCTGATTCCGATTGCATAGTTCGTTTGTTCCTTAAAATAAACCCTCTTATCTTAACCCCCTATATAAATAAAAAAATTTTTAAAGTAATATCCACGTGATAAATACAATTACCCAGGGTTTAGGATAAATTTACTCAAATTTAAACCGTTTCCTCGTGTACACGATATTTAACATCAAAAAATAAATTCACGGTAATTTTAATAAACAACAAATTTTATAATTATTAGTTATATTAACTTTGATGAAATAGGAAATGCCTACTCAAAAAATTGAATGGAATGAGAAATTAAGTATGGTTTGGGATAAAACCGTTTATTCTCTAGACTTCAATATTCATAAAACAATTTTTGAACAAGGAGAATTTCTAAAAAATAGATTTCAAAATGATTCATCTCTCACGGAAAATGAAAAAAAGTTCTTACTTAATCAATTACAGTTTGAATGTAATATATTGAGAATTGGTAATAATTCTATAGAAAAAAAACTATGTAACAATTGTCAAAATTGGCATCAAGCAATTAAATACTGTGAATATTGTATTCGTAAATATTTTGAAAATAATTTTGAAAATTGGACATCTGGAAATGATGAAATTGATAAATTAATTCAAGAATGTCAACAAAAAATTGTAGCACCGCAGCATGTCATTGAATGGATTAGTTATGATCAATTTGAGAACATAGAATATTTTACAGAAGGTGGAAGTTCTACTATTTATACAGCAATATGGAAAGATGGATACTATTATAAATGGAATTCCAAAAAACAAATATTGGAAAGATTTGGAAAACGAGAGGTTATCCTAAAAAGATTAAATAACTCAAATAGCAATAATGTGCATTGGTTTCGAGAAGTAAGTTAAATTGCTATTATAACATTTGTTGGTTTCTTTAGATATTTCAGAAATATTAATAATTAAATACGATTGTTAGGTAACATTAAGTTTTACAATTGATAATACCTTTAGAACGCTTGCTAAATGTTTTGGACTTACTAAAGATCCAATTACCAATGATTATATGTTAGTTTTGCTTCGTTATAATAATGATTTAAGATGTTTTTTGATAAATGATTATCGCACGCTTACATGGTTGCAAAAGTATAGAATTGTTTATGATATTTCGCATAGTTTAATTTTAATTCATTATCAAAATGTTGTGCACAGAGATTTGCATTCCGGAAATATTTTACATAATGCAAATTTTACGTGGTATGTTAGTGATCTAGGATTAAGTGGTCCAGTTGACAAACCATTGAATAATAATAGTATTTATGGGAATCTCCCATATATTGCACCTGAAGTTCTCTGTGGTCAAATTTATACAACAAAATCAGATATATATAGTCTTGGTATATTAATGTGGGAGATAGTAACTGGTGAAATTCCTTTTCGTGAACATGAATACGATAAAGATTTAGCATTGGCCATAGTCAATGGATATCGACCAAAGTTACATGAAGAGATTCCAAATGAATATGCAGATTTGATGAAACAATGTTGGGATGCTAATCCTGATAATAGGCCTGATGCAAATATAATTCATGAAAGAATTGAATTATTAATAAAGTCACTATACAATGAAATGGATAAAAAACAAGAATTAACTATTAAACCCAAAAAATTCAAATCAAAAATCAAAAATTTCCTTAAATTAAAATCAAAAATCAAAAATTTCCTTAAATTAAAATCAACGATCAAAAATTTCCTTAAACCAAGATCGACAAAAAGTAAGGGTAAGCAAATAATTAAAAATACTCAATCAATTGAAAACAGAAAAAGCAAAGTATATAATTTCAACATTTCAATTCAACCTAGAAATTTCACGGAAGGCAAATAAATTTTATAGTTTTTTCATTTTTTTATTAATTTATTTTTATAATTTATTAATTATTAATTATTTATTTTAAAACATTATAGAAGAACAAAATTGTAAGTTATCTCAATTTATTATGTCCTAATTAATTCTTTATTTTAATTAATCTTATAATATATATAAATTTACATTTAGTATTTGATTCCCAACTTCAACTAAATGATTTGATAATTTCTGACGGTACAGTAAATTATTTTTTATTTACAGTATTTAATGAATTTAAAAATATTGAAGCTAATAATTCGTCATTATAATATTTAATTATAATTTTTTTTTTATTTTAGTTGATAAAGATGAAGAATATGGTAATGCTGGTCCGTCAAATTCAGGTTCACAATATCAAGACTAATATGTCTGTATTTGTTTCTTATTCCTTTCTTAATATTTTATTATTTTTATGTTATGTTAATTATTTTTATGTTTATTATTTTTGTTTATTATTTATAAAAATATACTTACATAGATACAAATAAATAAAACTGTATACAAAGATGCAAAATATTAAATAATATCTATTATCATTAAATAAAATTTATTAAATAATTAATCTAATTAAATCACGTCACGATTATAATTTGGTAATTTTACTAATTTTACTTCATCTATCAATTTATTTTATTTTATATAAGAGGGTAAAGATTAATAAGAAAAAATTACATTTACAAAAATACAATAATAATCATAATAATAATGAGTGTACTTATAAATTATTAACTCCTTTTATAATATCACTCCTATTACCTTTCAAAGTATCACTACTACAAAATAAAAAAAAATAAGAAATAATCAAAGAGAGTTGCCAAAGTGCAGTGCTTTTTCCTAAAGGGCTTTTAAAAAAAGTACGTAATACTGTTTATATTAACTCAGAGAAAAAATAATGACATGTACACGAACACCTTATGACAGATTTAAAATAAAAATTTCCGATCGTGTGTATAAATTTGACCAATCGGCACGGTTTATTAAATTTATTAAATGTTGATTATCTATCATATAGAGATAACGTATTAATTAATTAAAAAAAAAAAAGTATGCATTAAGGAGTTTGTTTTTTGTCGCACTGATGATATGTCACATGGGGGTCAGTCTATAAAAATCCTGATTCTAACATATTTAACATATTCTAACATGTGAAAACCATATTTGTCAGTCACCAATGCAGGTGCGACAAAAAACAAATCCCTATAAAATATTATTTCTTTTTTTTTTGGTTAATAAGATTGAAAATTTTTTTTTTCGTTAAATGAATTATAGATTATGGAAATGATCTCTAGATATTACAGACACAAGATATTGTTGTTCTTTTTGTTCTTTTGTAAATCAATTTTTTGGTAACCAAAATTACGCCACGCCATTATTAAAATCATAAATAGCACGTTAAATTTAGATTGCTTTCACATTTATATATATTTAAAGTTCTTCAGCTATTCATTTAAAGTAAAAATGGCTACTCGAGAAATGATTTTGAATGAGAGACTCAAAGGGGCTTGGGATAGATTATTTTTTTCTTTAGACTCCAATGTTCAAAAAACTATTACTGAAAATGAAGAATTTCAAAAAAATATGATCCATAAATTACCTCTCACAGAAAATGAAAAAAATTTCCTGTTAAATGAATTACAAAGAGTATGGGATAGACATAGAGTTAGATTTAATTCTACAGACAAACTTCAATGTAAATTTTGCCAGAATTGGCATCTTGCGATCCGATACTGTGAGAGTTGTATTCGTAAATATTTAGAAAATAATTTTGGAAATTGGACATCTGGTAATGATGAAATTGATAAGTTAATTAAGGAATGTCAAAAAAAGACTGTTTCGCCACGGAATGTCATTGAGTGGATTAGTTATGATCAATTTGAAAATATAGAATATCTTACAGAAGGAGGATATGCTACTATTTATACTGCGAACTGGAAAGATGGTTATTATTTTAAATGGAATTCCGAAAAACAAATATTGGAAAGACTTGGAGGACATAAGGTTATTTTGAAAAGTTTAAATGATTCAAATAGTAATAATGTAAAATGGTTTCAAGAAGTAAGTTAAACTATTATTAAAATATTGACTATTTTTTGTTTAACATTTCGGAAATATTAACTTTATATTAACATACATACAATTGTTAGGTAACATTTAATTTTACACTTGATAAAACTTTTCAAGTACTTGCTAAATGTTTTGGACTAACCAAAGATCCAAAGACTAAAAATTATATGTTGGTTATGTATTATTATAATTATGATTTAAGACGTTATTTAAAAGATAATTATCACACACTTAAAGAAATACAAAAGTATAGAATCATTTATAGAATAGCAGGTAGTTTAGTTAGGATTCATGGTCAAAATATTTTGCACAGGGATTTACATTCTGGAAATATTTTATGTAGTCGTCATTTGCAATGGTATGTTAGTGATTTGGGATTAAGTGGTCCAGTTGACAAACCATTGAATAATAATAGTATTTATGGGAATCTCCCATATGTTGCACCTGAAGTTTTCCGCGGTCAAATTTATACAAAAAAATCAGATATATATAGTCTTGGTATATTAATGTGGGAGGTAATTACTGGTGAAATTCCTTTTGATGAACATGAACACAGTATAGTCTTACAAGTTGATATTATCAATGGATATCGGCCAGAGATCTATAAAAATATTCCACAAGAATATGCAGATTTGATGAAACAATGTTGGGATGGTAATCCTGATAATAGACCTGATGCAAATACGATTTATAAAAAAATGGAATTATTAATAAAGTCAATTTACAATGAAATGGGTGAAATGAATGAAATGGATGAAATGGTTGAAATGGATAAAAAACAAGGACAAATTATTATACCCGAAAGATTAGCAAAAAAAAATATTAAATTATTTAAAAAAGCAATAAGCAAAGCATATAGTTTCGGAATTCAAACGAAATCTCAAAATTCCACTGATGGTAAATATTTTTTACATTATTTCAGTTATTTATTTACTTTATTATTTTTATTTTATCAAATTATTGTTTTTATTTATTTATTTTAATTATTACCCATTTTCATAGATGAACAAAAATGTAAGTTATCTCAAATTATTATGTTACAATAAAGTCTTTATTTAATTAATATTAAAATTATTTACGTGCATTTATACATTTAGCATTTGATTCATTTGATTCCCAATTAAATGATTTGATATTTTCCGAAGGTAAAATTATTTTCTATTTATTTATTTGTTCAATAAATAAATTAAATTGAGTTACTAAATATAAATAAATATAATTTCATGATGCAATTATAGAAATGGAAAAACAACTTTATAAAAGTAGTACCAAAGCAAAAGATTCTCATGGTAATTAATATTATCTTCTTATTATTTTTTGTTTCACCATTTGGTTCTAAAATTTAATTCTTTATTTAAGGAAGAAAATGGAATCAACGTTCCCTCAAATTCAAGTTAATTTCGTGATTTCTTACCTTTGCTCTATTTCTTTATTTATTTCTTTGGTTTTTTTTTATTATAATGTTCACATTTTAATTTTTTTCGATTGAGTATTTATTAAAAAAGTAGATATAAATATTTTTTAGTATGTTTCACCTTATGCAATTTTATCATTTTATGTTTTTTTATGTATCGTTACACCATTATTTCTATATTATTTTATGGTTTATTATGTTTTATGTTATGTATGTTACACCTTTATTTCTTAAGGATTTTATTTATTTATCATTTTATTTATATCGATAATGTCGCTAAATTCAATGAAGAAAAGACAGAAAGATAACGTGCAAAATGATGACGAGTTCACGGAAATAATTTTTCGAAAACAGATAGCTTTTATAGTCACTCGGAGGGTTTTTTTTTGTCTTTCAAAAAAAAAATAAATGCCCAAAAATATATTTATCATAAATAAATAAAAATAAAAATAAAACTATAATACAATAATAATATAACATATATATACAGTATATAGTTTTTAGAGCATTTCTTTTTTTGCTCAAAAAAATATAATATTTAAAAATATATAAAATAAAATACATATCATCAAGATATATTAAGTAAATTAAATAAATTAAATATAAATGTCTTTTTTTTTTTCATTTTGTAAACTCTTTAAATAAATTAAATATAAATGTCTTTTTTTTCATTTTGTAAACTCTTTAAATACTTCAATTCTTCTTCAAGTTGTTTGATCTTCATCAATTGCCATATATTTTCGACATTTTCAATATTCTCATCACCATCATTTTCCCCACTTTTAATTTTCTTTTCTTGGCTAAAATTAAATAAATCTTTTATACTCTCTTGTAACATTAATCGTAATATTCTTCCTTCGTTTTGTATATTTTCCAATAATGTTTCCATTTCTTCAAGTTTGTCTTCTATTAATTTAACTTCATTACTTTTTAATTCTAATTCAATTTTTAATTCGGCAATTTCTGTTTCATATTGAAGCTTATCATTTCTTAATCTTTTTAATAATTTTTCTAACTTATCAGTTTTTTCGTTGGTAAAATTTATTGAATTATTAATTTGTTGAAACAAAATGTAATGACTTTCCAAGGAACCTTTCAAATTTTTCAATTCTTTGGAATTTTCTTTATGTTTTTGTAATTCTGAATTGACTTTTGTTAAATTACCATTACTTTCTTCTAATTTCAATTCTGAATTTGAAACTCGATCTCTAAGTACTTGTAATTTAGGTAACATCTGTTCTCGTGATTTACTTGACATCTCCATTCGTATATTCTCCAAATTTTCTTGTTCTTTGAATGCCATGGTTTTAGTTCTTTGTTTTTCGGTTTTTTTGTAATACTTAAGCAATTGATTGGATAATAATTTATTTTCTTTTAATACTCTTGATAATCGAGATTCCAAATTTGCTGTCTTCTCCGCTTCTTGTGAATTAATAATTCCTTCAGTAGTAGTAGATTTAAGTTCATCCAATTTCTTTTTATAAAGAGACGCTTCTTCAAGTGCGGCTGTTCTTTCTTTTTCAGCAAGACTCATTTTTTCTGATGCAATTTGAGCTTGAATCGCAATTGTTTCCTAAAAATAAAAATATAATATAATAATTGAATATAAATAAAATATAATATAAAATATAATATAATAATTTAACTATGCTATGTCAGATAATATATATAAAAATTTCTAACCTTCGCTTTAACCAATTCTTTTTTCATTCTAATAATAGATTGCATCACTTTGTATTTTTCACTTCCCGGTTCACCCATATCTGTCAGCAAGACTTCGATATCAACATCTTCAAAATTATTTTCATCTCTAACCAAATCTGACGTATAACCTGATTTCTTTGCTAAATCTAGTTCTGTCTTGTACCATGTTTCTCGTTGTTTATATTTTGCTAAATCAAGTTCATGTTGTTCTAATTCTTGTTTATAATTCTCTCTTTCATTGTTCTTATTACTATTATTCACATTATTCACATTACTATTATCTAAAATAATGGTTGAATTTTCAATATGTGATTTTGGTCGCATGTTGGACTCGTTAGATGTGTCAGATTCGGTAGATTCGGACGCGGACATCATAAAACTTTCTTTATCAGGTGTTGATATTGATGGAACAATGTTTATATTTACATCCGATAATCGGTTATTCACTAATGAAGATAAACTAGATCTGCTAGACTTATTAAGTTCGGATTTTTTAGAAGAATAATCCAAATAATTGTTGTTGCTGTTATTTGAATTAATACCTTCATGCTGTTTAGCTACTAGATCAGAATGTTCGTTTATTGAAGAAGAGGAAGAAGTAGGAGAAGAAAAACCTGTCAATATATTTGTACGATAAGTTTCTAGTGGTTGAATATCATAATGACTACGTTGTGAATTTGGACGTCGATAATCTCTAGGAGATATTGGTTTCTTATTAACTCTTCTTTCAATTAGATCGTTTCTAATGTATTCATCCATTTGATCATCTTCTTCTTCCTCAAAATTATTGGAAACAACATCTGATCTAGGTGGATATTTTATAGCAGTGGGCGTCTCATCTTCATCTTCATCCTCATCTTCATCTTCCTCTTCCTCTTCCTCTTCCTCTTCCTCTTCCTCTTCCTCTTCCTCTTCCTCGTGCACTTCATTAATGCCCTCCAAATCATTCTCATCCAAATCATTTTCACCCTCTAAATTATTAGTGATCACCGGTTCAGCTTGACTTATAGTATAGAATGTCTCCGTCCCATTTGAACTTTCACGTAATGATTGAACTTCGGAGTTGATATTCTCTTCCTCTTCTTCGCCTTCTTCTCCTTCACCTTCTTCTTCTACTTCTTCACCTTCTTCAGGTTCTTCTGGTTCTTCTTCATATTCAGGTTCTTCATAGATGACACTCTCCTCTTCATCTTCAGTTTCTTCATAAATGACATTCTCCTCTTCTTCTTCAGATTCTTCTATTATAGTATTTAACTTAAGTGAATCACGATTGGATAAAAATACTTCTTGCGTAGTCTCTTGTTCTTGTTCCTCGGAATCTTCAAAATCATTAGTTGAGTCTATAAATTCCGAGTTTGATATATTTGATGGATCTATATTTTCTTGAGTAGAATTATCTTGTAACATTACTGCTGGAGGTAATGATTTTGCGTCTGTATTCACTGTATCATTTTCTTCAACATTCTTCTCGTCATTTATATCAGTCTTGTTGTTATTATTATTATTATTACCAAATTTCCGTTTGGTAAATTCAGTAATTGATGGAACTTTGATTACAAGATTCGGTTTTGCTTTACTACTACTACTACGGAAATCAAAAGGTATTTTATGTGATAATGAAGGTTTTTGTTGTTGTTCTTGACTTTTCTCTATATCGGTTTGTGAACCAGTTACCGATATTCTAGAATCTGATCGCGTCGATCGCGTTGATTCTATTGATTGTCTCGGTGAATTAGTATCGCGCTGTAAAAGTATTGGAGGAACACCAGCTAGAGTACCTGGAGGAAATTTTATTTTTGCTAAACAAAAAAAAATTAAAAAAATAAAATTAAGAATAAAATATAATATAAAACAAGGCTTGAGATTTACATAAGTCAACAAAAATATATTATAAATATCAAAATAATTACATGTATCTAATATATGAATACATCCATCTGAGCCAGGTTTTGGTATTTTTTGTGAATTTCCCCCAAAAACATATATTTTATCATTTATAGCCGACATAGCTAGTCCATATCTAGGACTAGGTGATGGACCCATTTGTGGAAACCTATACCATCTTTGGTCTATTAAAAAATTCACAAAAATTCGTAAAAAAAAAAAAAAAATTTATAAAAATAAAAATAATATATAATTGTTAACTTTGAACACATACTTGCAATTCTAAAAGCAGCCAAATCTCCTAATTCTTCATTTTCTTGAGTTTTCCCACCAAAAATATATAAAACATCATCAACTAAAATTGCAGCATGTCTTTCTCGAGGTTCGGGAAAATATCCAATACAAGATAATTCTGTCCAAGTTTTTGNAGGAACACCAGCTAGAGTACCTGGAGGAAATTTTATTTTTGCTAAACAAAAAAAAATTAAAAAAATAAAATTAAGAATAAAATATAATATAAAACAAGGCTTGAGATTTACATAAGTCAACAAAAATATATTATAAATATCAAAATAATTACATGTATCTAATATATGAATACATCCATCTGAGCCAGGTTTTGGTATTTTTTGTGAATTTCCCCCAAAAACATATATTTTATCATTTATAGCCGACATAGCTAGTCCATATCTAGGACTAGGTGATGGACCCATTTGTGGAAACCTATACCATCTTTGGTCTATTAAAAAATTCACAAAAATTCGTAAAAAAAAAAAAAAAATTTATAAAAATAAAAATAATATATAATTGTTAACTTTGAACACATACTTGCAATTCTAAAAGCAGCCAAATCTCCTAATTCTTCATTTTCTTGAGTTTTCCCACCAAAAATATATAAAACATCATCAACTAAAATTGCAGCATGTCTTTCTCGAGGTTCGGGAAAATATCCAATACAAGATAATTCTGTCCAAGTTTTTGTTTCAATATTAAAACACCAAATATCATTAAAACATTTTCTACCATCAGTTCCACCAAAACTGTAAAAGTAAATATTATTAAGATTATTAAAGGATTATTAAAGAGTGAAAGAAATATTGAAATTAAAATTTTAATTATGCAAATATTTACTTGAATACTTAAAAAAAAAAAAATACTTACATATAAATTTTATTATCACAAGCACAAGCACTATGTCCACTTCGACTAGAAGGACCTTTGTTTACGGAATTAACAACATCCCAACATAGTATCATAGAGTTAGCTATTAAAAATGAAAAAAAAAATAATACATTTAAATTATTATGATGATGATGATAATAATTTATAATAAAATTGTCCATTTAAAAAAAAAAAAACTGACCACGACTTCTTCCCAACGAAAATTTACTCAATTTACTCCTTTTTTTTTTTAATTTCAAAGATTTCAAATCAAGACACACCAAATCATTAAAATAATTTCCCAAATTTTGTCCCCCAAATACGTATATTATTGATCCAACAATGGTTGAAGCATATCCAACAAGATTATCAGGTGAATTCCCATTTACAGTGTATTTACTCCAAGCTCGCGAAGCTATTAACAAAATAATAAAATGAATCTTAAGTATTTATCACGTGATTTAAAAAATTAATGTAAATGAAAATTACGAAAATTTACTTGGATTTAGAAGATATATGTTTCCATCTAATTTATTTTCGGGATTCTCGGATACTCCACCAAAAACTAAAAAGAATAAAGTAACAATTGAAGTTAAAGAATGTAAAGTAAAAAATTTTACAAAAAAATAAATAGGGAAATGAATTATTCACCAATTATATTATTTTCGTAAATAAGTTGTGTATGCCGATATTTTTTAGGTATTTCTCCGGAAGCTGTTAATAGATTAACATTGAGCGTATCTAATTTTAAGAAAAAAATAAATAGATTATATTTATTATATTTTCATTATAAAATTTTATTATGTAACCACAAAATTAAACTAAACTAAACTAACGAACACGATATAATCAAATTCTTTTTTTTTTCGATATTTGTTTATTAGATGCCTTCAATTTTAAGAGAAAAAAGAATGTGCGCATGAGAGAGAGAGAGAGAAACTTACTGATATCAATAGAATATAAATCATTAGTAGCATTTTCTTGAGTTAATCCACCAAAAACAAATAATTCATCGTTAATACTACGATCGCTCGCAGAAAAATCATAACGAGGAAAAGGATTAAGGGAATTTAGATTCTTTTGACACCATGGATATGATCGAATATTTGGTTTTGATCTGATGACATTTGTTGTAGTAGTTGTCGTGGAATTCATAATTCCAAAGAAATATTTTAAATAAAATAAAAATAAAATAAAAATAAAATAAAAATACAAATAAAAAATAAATAAAAAACTTGGGAGACAAATAATATTTATTTATAACGATAAAAATGGAAATAATTAATTGTTTTAGTTTTGGTTTTTCACTACTATTACACTTTTATCTATCTTTAAAATACCATCGATCCAGCGAGGTAAATGAATTTATTTTTTTTTCTAAGAAAAAGAGAAATTAAATAAATAAAAAAAAAAAAAGAAGAAAAGTACAGTAAAGTAAAAGAAGAGAAGATCTATTTATATTTTAATTTTACGTGTGTGAGAGGTCTTTTTAATTAAAAACTGTTGTGGCTACATCCTCCGAAGATTCCGATGTGCGTGCAGGACCAATCATAAATTATACTGTTGTCTTTAAAGTGCCATGAATTGGTGTTACTTTTTTACCGTTTTTGAATCATAACAGATAATAAATAATAATAAACTGTACCATCATAATTTCTTTCGTCTTTTCAACTTGATTAAGGTTACAAAAAATAGAAAATATCTCAACAATATGGTAATATTACAATATTACAAATCACAATTGACAACAATTGACAATATGACAATACAAGTCATTTTTTAAAAGTATATCTACTGATGACATTTTAGGAAATTTTGAACATTTTAAGGACGAGGATGATCCTTTTGTCTCAATTCTACCTATCGGATATGGATTCTCGTGTAATGAGAAACCAAGTATATGGATCAACCTCTGATCAACCAATAGCATATACAAGCATATACAGTAGTCGAAATTGAATTTAGAGAGATTATGTCATTTTTTTTTAAAAGGGACTGATTTCCTTATTAGGCTAATTAACTTTAATAATTTACCTGGATTAGATCTAACAATTACGTTTTAATGCAAGCATAATTGTTTTACATATTATGATTTTAAAGCATTCGTCACAAGAAATTGCATAAAACTATTCTTTTTAAACTTTTTACACTTACTTTATATACGTTTTTAAATGTATTTTTTTTATTGGATACAAAAAAGGTTAAAAGATTTTCCAAAATTAGAAAAAATGAATTCGTAGTCCAACCTTTATTTTTTCTTTTTCTATAAAAGATAAAATTTTTTTTTTATTGTAATTAATTATCTTTTAATATCGTTCCTCACCTTCATACATTTCAGGTGCTGATGCAAGTAAATCTCGTAATTCTCCGCGTTCATGAAGGATTGAAATAAATTCTCGAAAGAAAAATCCATAATCGAAGCTCCGGCGTTCTTTCTCGACCTTTAATTATTGAAATAAGTTAAAGGTTGAAACGGAATAATGAACTAAATATTGAAGCGAATTGAAAAGAATAATTGTAATTGTTACCTCTTTTAACTTAATTTCTCTTTCATTATCTTCAAGTAAAACTTTAATTTCACCAATCATCGGAGATCTTAATTGTTCAAGTTTTTCGATATCATCATGACACGTCGATAGATTTAATAATTCCATTCCAGCATTTCCTCGATCTATAACTTTCGCTTGTTCTTCTTCAGTAAATGGAATATCTACCTTTGGGAATTTTTAAAATTTGTGTTTAACTATTTTAACTATTTAAATTTGCAAATATGTATAACGTGCATAAAATATCTATACATATATTTCTCTAACTTTTTTCTATCTTTAAAGAAGTAAGAGAAAAGAAGAAGGAATTTAAGGAATAATTTATAGATTCATTGCATATTAACAACATACATCTTCAAAGTTTGCTTCTCTCCATGATTTATTAATTTCATCCAATCTTTCTTCGACAAGTTTTTTTATGTATAAACAATCGTTAATTCTATCTTGATTAATACCAAGCTGATCTTTTGTTATAGCCAATAATACATATTCCAAACCCTCTGCTTGAAAGCTATAATAATAATAATAATAATAATAATTGTTATTGTTATTATTATGGTTATTATTTGTTACCTTTGAAAAATAATGCTTACCTTTCAATACGCTCATTAATAACGCCACGAGCGGAATCATACCAATGCTTAAGATCATCGTATTTTCCTATTTCGAATAATAATTATTATTTTATTTTTTTTATGGTAGAAATAATTAATTAATAATTAACAACAATTAATTAATTAAAAAATAATAATTANAATTTTTAAAATTTGTGTTTAACTATTTTAACTATTTAAATTTGCAAATATGTATAACGTGCATAAAATATCTATACATATATTTCTCTAACTTTTTTCTATCTTTAAAGAAGTAAGAGAAAAGAAGAAGGAATTTAAGGAATAATTTATAGATTCATTGCATATTAACAACATACATCTTCAAAGTTTGCTTCTCTCCATGATTTATTAATTTCATCCAATCTTTCTTCGACAAGTTTTTTTATGTATAAACAATCGTTAATTCTATCTTGATTAATACCAAGCTGATCTTTTGTTATAGCCAATAATACATATTCCAAACCCTCTGCTTGAAAGCTATAATAATAATAATAATAATAATAATTGTTATTGTTATTATTATGGTTATTATTTGTTACCTTTGAAAAATAATGCTTACCTTTCAATACGCTCATTAATAACGCCACGAGCGGAATCATACCAATGCTTAAGATCATCGTATTTTCCTATTTCGAATAATAATTATTATTTTATTTTTTTTATGGTAGAAATAATTAATTAATAATTAACAACAATTAATTAATTAAAAAATAATAATTAGAAATAATCTAAACTTCAAAATATAAAAAAGTTATTATCACACACCTATATTTACAGGGTGAGGAAATAATCCATCCAATTGCCAAACTTGTCCATCGACAGGTACATATGCAATATAATGATATACTTCATTCGATGATTCCTCTACTATTTCGGACTTTTTTTTCTTACGAACGGGCTCCTCGACAATTAATGCATCTTCCGGATGTCTAAATTAAACAATTAAAGAAAAATATTTAGGATGTTCCGATATTTTTATATATTATATATATATATATATATTTTGTTTGTTATTATTTTCACACCTGGCCATTGAATTATGAATTTGACGAAAAGTTGGATGATTCGCAATTGTGCATCCCCTTGTCTAAGAATATTAATAATTTTATCATTATTATCTATTATTATTATCATTTATTATTAACTATTAAATTTATTAAATTCCTTTCTCTATCCTTCTTTTTCATTCATCTCTCAATCTTTAAATGATGAAAACCGTAATAATAATATTACATACGGCAGGTGGAAGTTCCCAAGTGAAATCTTTAAACTCTTTAAGTTCTTGACCAATCTCCAATTGAGGACAATTCAATACTATATTTAATATTGCTAATGTAGCACATGCATTCTCAACTACCTTTGAGAAATTATTTATGAATACACAAAGAAGTTTGCGATAAATTCAATAAATTCGTAAATGGGAATTCAAATATATTGGAATATAAAATTGTGTGTGAATATAAAATTGATAATGGACTTGATTACCTGATTGGCAAAATATACATTTTTTGGTAATTCCTCGATAGGTTCGTATTCAACATCTTTATTTAATCCTCTTAAATCTCCCGATACATCACCAATCATTTTGAAAAGAAAAACTATTCCAAATATTTGTCTAATCAATTATTTGAATCAATTATTTTGAATTAATGAAAAACCATTACTACATTAAACAAAAGATTTAATCAAAAATTTACCCTAATTCATCAAAGTTATCTTGTTGATCAAGGACAAATACTTCTGTAGCTTTTGCTCCTCTAACACCCAGGTCATACATCAATGCAGTAAAAAGATCTTTACATAAAAAAAAAAATAATAATAATAATAAAAATAAAATTAATTATTCGAAAATTTTATTAAAAATATTTGATAACACAATAATTCATATTTACTCGGGTCAGACTGTAATTTAACCCAAGGCCCTTCGGCCCGCTCTTTATGACTAAGAAGTAAAGAAGACATGATCAAAATTTTTTATAAATTCGTTTACTATTACTACTATATTATTATTATTATTATTATAAATTTGAGTTAAAAATTATATTGGCTAATTTTAAAAGGTTCAAAGGAATTTAATAATGAAACGAAATAGAAAATACAACAACGACGTGATTTTCGTAATGATTTTCGTAATGATTTCGTAATGAATATCGTGGTGTGTTTTTAAAAAAAGAGAAGAATGATTTAAAAAATCCTAAATATTTTAAATATTTTAAACCAGACAAAGGGAACATGTTACACGGAATTACAAGGATCAAATTTAGCATTTGTACTATCATATATTTCCATAATAGTAGTATTTATTTATCCAAAATCAAAGCGGATAATATTTCTGTTTTGTGAGTAGATGTAGATGTAGTAGCAAAATAAATTTTGATGAATTAAATAATTCAGCATTTTGTTGATTACTGAATCTGGTAACAGAGACCTTCTAAGGTTTGATTGTCAATATTTTTTAAAGCAAATTCTTTATTAAGATCTTCATTAAATAAATTCTGGATTTTCGCATTGACGTCAATTAAATTATTAACTTGGTTAATTCTTTACTGCCAGTAAATTAACCCGAGAAAAATCTTCATCTCATCATCCTTTGTTGATCAGTTTGGTTTTGTTTAACGTGAATGTATTCTTCAATAATTTTAAATAATTTTATTACAAGCCTGTTCTAATTTGGGAACTTCTTTTTCGTGAATTCAAGTATTAATCAAAAATTCTAAAATATTGTCGGGGAGCACTTTTTCAATTTCATATTTTTCTAATTTGCATTTCTGTTCTTTTTAGTTGTAGGGTTTGTGTTTTTCTTCGAAGTATAACATTTCCAACTCTTTTTACTTTTAATTCGTAACTAATTTTCTTTATAATTTACTGCAGCCAGCAAAAAAAAAAGTGATGTGCACTGCACTATTTTTCATTAAAGTAAAACTTTCTCCACTTTCAACTTTTTTTTTTGCCTTTTCTAATTCATTTGGTCATTTTTTATAATTTTTCCTAAAATAGAATATTCAAAAGAGTTCTCAAAACCAACGCACTAATTTTAAAGGTCTTGAAAGCAAAAGTTCCTTTGAATATTATTTAGAATGTGATCTTCCAAATGTTTCTTTTTCCTATCAAATCCAATATATCTCTTTAGAATCCTTTTGGTTTTTAGTAATTTTCAAATTATTCAAAGTGTCTTTTAATTTTTCTTGTTCTATGTGAATTAATCAGAGGTGCACTTATGCTAGGATCTGAGTCACGTCTTTATCTCAATTTTCACATAGTAGTAAGACATAATCATGCAAAAGTATCATTTTTGATACACTTGTGGTTATTTTTTTGATATACCCCCATTTTGTATTAATAAATATATAATTAATTTTAGAGTAGTATCAAAAAAATAACCATAGATGTAAGGGTGGAAGGCTCAATTGATATCAAGGCTAGCTCAATAATTGTGCCTAATTAAATTGTACCAGCTAAATTCTGGCTCAAAAGCTAATTATTTTTTTTTTTGGCTAAATTCAGGCGCAACTTCTGATTAGCTGGTGCAAGTTTGGTCACATGTATACATGTTCCCAAAATTGATTTTGGATTTTTAAGGTATTTCGACTTTTTGAGATTTATGCAGAATCTATTCTATATATGAAAGTAAAAAAAGTACCTAGTTNTGCCTTTTCTAATTCATTTGGTCATTTTTTATAATTTTTCCTAAAATAGAATATTCAAAAGAGTTCTCAAAACCAACGCACTAATTTTAAAGGTCTTGAAAGCAAAAGTTCCTTTGAATATTATTTAGAATGTGATCTTCCAAATGTTTCTTTTTCCTATCAAATCCAATATATCTCTTTAGAATCCTTTTGGTTTTTAGTAATTTTCAAATTATTCAAAGTGTCTTTTAATTTTTCTTGTTCTATGTGAATTAATCAGAGGTGCACTTATGCTAGGATCTGAGTCACGTCTTTATCTCAATTTTCACATAGTAGTAAGACATAATCATGCAAAAGTATCATTTTTGATACACTTGTGGTTATTTTTTTGATATACCCCCATTTTGTATTAATAAATATATAATTAATTTTAGAGTAGTATCAAAAAAATAACCATAGATGTAAGGGTGGAAGGCTCAATTGATATCAAGGCTAGCTCAATAATTGTGCCTAATTAAATTGTACCAGCTAAATTCTGGCTCAAAAGCTAATTATTTTTTTTTTTGGCTAAATTCAGGCGCAACTTCTGATTAGCTGGTGCAAGTTTGGTCACATGTATACATGTTCCCAAAATTGATTTTGGATTTTTAAGGTATTTCGACTTTTTGAGATTTATGCAGAATCTATTCTATATATGAAAGTAAAAAAAGTACCTAGTTATGTATATTTTCAATCAAAAAAATAAATCTGGGTAGTCAAAAAATTTCAGGTTTTAAAATAATTTCATCTTCTATGAAAAACTATTTTGACTTTTTTCCCTGAAATTGCAATTTCGGGACCCCAAAATAATTTTGCGTGCAAGTATAGTCACGTGACAAAAGTTAATCAGTTAAAATTATTAATTAATTTTACCAATATTAATATTTTAATATATTGTTTTAAAATAGCTATAATTTGATCAGTTTTAATGTTACAGAAATGAAATATATATCATTTTGTAGCTAAAAACCAGATATTTCGATCTGTCATAAGAATATCATAGTAAAAAATTGCTCATGTAAAATTGATTTGAAATTAAAGCTAAAATTAATTATTTTTAAAAATTTAAAAATAATTATTTAATAAATTTTATAATTGCGCCAGTCAATTAAAATTGTATCATTATTTAGCTTTTGCGCCTGATTGCGTCATGGCTAAATTCCAGGCTCAATTGGCTAAATTAAATCTGGCTAAATTCCTGGCTTAATTCGTATTACACCTACCATCCTTATATAGATGTATCAAAAATAATACCTTTGCCATAATTATTGTCCAGAACGAAACGAAGAATCTTATATGTCTACACATTATAATAAATTTTGATCACAGGTATTTCTCCGCACTCATGTGATATTTATCCAATAAGATCGCGATTTTTATTTTTAGATATTTTATTAAAAAAAAAAACAAAAAAACAAAAAAACAAAAATAAAAAAAATACATTGTCCTCTTCTCTTCTAAGCTTTAACTAACTATATTATTCTAAAACATTAAAATCAACCGCTGTTCTTCAGCTTTTCTTTCTTATATCCTTTTGCAGCTTTTAATGTAAATATCTAAAATTTTTATACTCTAAACTTACAACGGTTCTCGTTTCCTAGTAGTATAGTATATCAGTAAATTTTTTTAAGCATAAACCTTCGAAGTATTTCACTCCAATAACCTTTAAATACTTTCAACATAAATGTAATATTTACAAAAGTTATTGGTATCAAAAACCTTCATTTTTATTAATAAAACGTAATATTATAGAGGTTATTGATATTAATAACCTTCAATAACCTTTATTTTATCCACTGGTCGAAATATGGAATATCGGGCACCTATCGGGTACCTGGTAGGTATGCGATAAGTGCCCGATATTCAACATATCGGGTACCTGATTGACGGTGTAGTTGTCCCGAAGTTCGGGTACCTATCGGGTACATATCGGGTATCTATCGGGTATCTATCGGGCACCGATATTTTGTCATTTTTTTCAAATTATTTATTTTTTATCGGGCACCTATCATTCATATATCGGGTATAGTATATTATTGTATATCGGGCACAGTATATCTCTGTATATTGGGCACCTATTATCCATATATCGGGTATAATATGTTGCTGAATATCGGGCACAGTATATCTCTATATATCAGGGACTTTTTTTCTTCGATCGGGTACCTATCGGTGCCTTTTATTTTATATATATATATTTTTCACTTTCTTATTCCCGAAATAATCACATTTTTTAGTTTATTATAAAAAAATAATAAATGAAATACATTATTTATTAATAAAAAATATAAAATGAAATATATTTTAATTATACTATATAAAATGTTCATATTTAAATCTATCTAATTATTTTTTTTTATTTTTTTTAGATTTTTTATTTTTTTTTTTCTTTTTCCTTTCCTTTCCCTTTACTTTTTCTTTTCTACTACTTGTTCCTACTTCCTCATTATTATCATTATCTTCTTCTTCCTCATTATTATCATTATCTTCGTCCAGATCATAAATTGGGATATCTCTATTAACCCAATTCAAGTGTTCAAGCGCCTCCCTACTCAGTGTCCAAATTGGAACACCTTTCGGAATTTCAGCCTCTATTTTGTTTTATTTATAGCTAATTCTAGTCTTTTGTGCTTTTTGTGTATTTGCTGATCTACTCACAATATCAATCACTGGATCGATTCTTTTGTGCAATAATTTTTTTAACTATAAAATATAATTTATTAATATCATACTCGATAGGTATAAAAATATATTAATTACTGTTGATCTACTTACTGATTCAGATCTCCACCATTTATCCTTAATATAAATCGATGTTGTTTTTTGTCTCGTTGAGGTGACAGAAGTAGCTGCTGTAGTACCTCTACTTCTATTACTGCTATTACTATTACTATTACTATTATTATTATCATCATCGTAATTATTATTACGATTATTATCATTATCGTTATTATTATCATTATTACGATTATTATCATCATCGTTATTACGATTATCATTATCGCGATTATTACTATTATNCTTTAATCAAAGAATAAATTTGGGTGGTCAAAAAATTTCGAGTTTTAAGTAAAATAATTTTGTCTTCTATGAAAAACTATTTTGACTTTTTTCCCCAAAATACCAATTTCGGGACCCCAAAATGATTTTGCGTGCAAGTATAGATACAGTATATTTTTTATTCATTATTTTACTTAGACGAGGTAAAAGTTTTGTGATAATAAAATCACGTTGTTCCACCCATGTAAGTTCTGGTTTTATCGGATATTTTGTTTTGTATTTGGAATTATAAACCAAAAATAATTCTTTCTATAATTAGATAAATTTGTATTAGTTATTCTGTGCCCGATATATGTATAATATAAAAAATCAAAAAAAAAAAACAATTTACCCTAACTCGTTTATATGATTCGGAATCTAAATATTTTATTGTTTTTGTTTTCTTTTTTTTCTTTTTTTCTTCTTCAGATGAAGATTCAGATTCATCAGATTCATCGAAAGATGACGAAGATTCATTAGCAGAAGAAGAAAGTGATGATAATGATGAGGAAGCAGTAGGGGAGAAGGGCAAAGAAGAGGATGAAGAGGACGAAGAGGATGAAGAAGAGGAGGAAGAGGAGAAAGATTCTTTTTTATTTTTTTTATTTTTTCTAATTTTACTGATTTTTTTATTATTTTTTCTAATTTTACTAATTTTTTTACTACTTTCACCAATTTTTTTGTTTTTACTTAGTATTTTTGTAAAAATTTTTCCAATTGTTTCGTAATCTATTAAATATAATTAATATATTAGTTATAATTATAATTATTATTTTATAAATAGACAATTAATTAATTTACCTTTTTTTGATATTTTGTTGTGTGTTTTCTTTTTTAGTACCTTAATAGGACGAAAAGAATACGTTACTTTTTTTGACTTCGTCATTTTTTTTATAAAAAAATAATTTTTTAAAAAAGAAAGAAAGGGGAAGAGTAGTTTTTTATATATTGCATTTTTCGGGCAGATGAATTAATTATTGTATCACGAAAAGGTAAAGTTATTAATCATTATATTATATTTTTTGATATCAGACATATTATATATGAGGTAATTAAGAAATAATATTTCATATTACTTACGTGATATTCTTGTTTATGACGCGTTATTTCGTATGTAGCTGAAATGTAATATAAGTTTAGAAATATATGTAATATATAATATATATTTATTTATAAATATACTTAAAAACAAAGTATTTTGATTTTTTAGAACTTTACCTTTTCCCTTGGATTTAGATTTTTAAAACTAAATCAGTTACTTATATCTGAAAACGCGAAATTAAAAAAAAATGAAACATCACTTATCGTGGTCATATCAATATTATGAATAATATATTGTTAAAATTATATATATTTTAAAGAAACGAATAAAAAAATCACTTATCGGGGTCCTGGTGTTATATATCAATATTAAGAATAATATAGTATTATNTCTACTCACAATATCAATCACTGGATCGATTCTTTTGTGCAATAATTTTTTTAACTATAAAATATAATTTATTAATATCATACTCGATAGGTATAAAAATATATTAATTACTGTTGATCTACTTACTGATTCAGATCTCCACCATTTATCCTTAATATAAATCGATGTTGTTTTTTGTCTCGTTGAGGTGACAGAAGTAGCTGCTGTAGTACCTCTACTTCTATTACTGCTATTACTATTACTATTACTATTATTATTATCATCATCGTAATTATTATTACGATTATTATCATTATCGTTATTATTATCATTATTACGATTATTATCATCATCGTTATTACGATTATCATTATCGCGATTATTACTATTATAATCATTATTATTATTATTATTATTATTATTATCGTTATTATTATTATTGTTATTATTATTATCGTTATTATTATCGTTATTATTATCGTTATTATCATTATCATTATTATCGTTATTATTATTATTATTGTTATCATCAACATCTATTATGCCAAACGCATCTCCAAATGAACCTTGTTTTATAAATTTAATAATTAATTTAGTTACAAATTAAAATAATAATAAATATAATTTATAAATATAGTACCTTCACCATATTCGTATTCTTCGTCTGTCATTTTCCACTCTTCAGAGTGGTATTCAGTTTCATTTAATATTTTTTTGACCTCCTTTCGAGGATACAAGGCCAATTTTTCGTCACCTCCTTGAAACAGGTATTCTGCTGCCCTGTTTCTCAGTTTCTTCTTCTATTTAAAATAAAATTATATCAATACTATACTTGATAGCTATATTATATATTATTATAAAAATCCTACCTTTTGCATATCAGTATTCTTTCTCAGTCTCCTTAATTCTATTTTTCTATTTCCTTTTACTATAGTTCTATGTATTCGATGCCTAGTTTCCACCTAGTATGTATCATTTCTAACAAATCTGTATCTGATACAGTTATACATGTTCCCAAAATTGATTTTGGATTTTTGAGGTATTTCGACTTTTTGAGATTTATGCAGAATCTATTTTATATATAGAAGTAAAAAAAGTATCTAATTATGTGTATCTTTAATCAAAGAATAAATTTGGGTGGTCAAAAAATTTCGAGTTTTAAGTAAAATAATTTTGTCTTCTATGAAAAACTATTTTGACTTTTTTCCCCAAAATACCAATTTCGGGACCCCAAAATGATTTTGCGTGCAAGTATAGATACAGTATATTTTTTATTCATTATTTTACTTAGACGAGGTAAAAGTTTTGTGATAATAAAATCACGTTGTTCCACCCATGTAAGTTCTGGTTTTATCGGATATTTTGTTTTGTATTTGGAATTATAAACCAAAAATAATTCTTTCTATAATTAGATAAATTTGTATTAGTTATTCTGTGCCCGATATATGTATAATATAAAAAATCAAAAAAAAAAAACAATTTACCCTAACTCGTTTATATGATTCGGAATCTAAATATTTTATTGTTTTTGTTTTCTTTTTTTTCTTTTTTTCTTCTTCAGATGAAGATTCAGATTCATCAGATTCATCGAAAGATGACGAAGATTCATTAGCAGAAGAAGAAAGTGATGATAATGATGAGGAAGCAGTAGGGGAGAAGGGCAAAGAAGAGGATGAAGAGGACGAAGAGGATGAAGAAGAGGAGGAAGAGGAGAAAGATTCTTTTTTATTTTTTTTATTTTTTCTAATTTTACTGATTTTTTTATTATTTTTTCTAATTTTACTAATTTTTTTACTACTTTCACCAATTTTTTTGTTTTTACTTAGTATTTTTGTAAAAATTTTTCCAATTGTTTCGTAATCTATTAAATATAATTAATATATTAGTTATAATTATAATTATTATTTTATAAATAGACAATTAATTAATTTACCTTTTTTTGATATTTTGTTGTGTGTTTTCTTTTTTAGTACCTTAATAGGACGAAAAGAATACGTTACTTTTTTTGACTTCGTCATTTTTTTTATAAAAAAATAATTTTTTAAAAAAGAAAGAAAGGGGAAGAGTAGTTTTTTATATATTGCATTTTTCGGGCAGATGAATTAATTATTGTATCACGAAAAGGTAAAGTTATTAATCATTATATTATATTTTTTGATATCAGACATATTATATATGAGGTAATTAAGAAATAATATTTCATATTACTTACGTGATATTCTTGTTTATGACGCGTTATTTCGTATGTAGCTGAAATGTAATATAAGTTTAGAAATATATGTAATATATAATATATATTTATTTATAAATATACTTAAAAACAAAGTATTTTGATTTTTTAGAACTTTACCTTTTCCCTTGGATTTAGATTTTTAAAACTAAATCAGTTACTTATATCTGAAAACGCGAAATTAAAAAAAAATGAAACATCACTTATCGTGGTCATATCAATATTATGAATAATATATTGTTAAAATTATATATATTTTAAAGAAACGAATAAAAAAATCACTTATCGGGGTCCTGGTGTTATATATCAATATTAAGAATAATATAGTATTATCAACATTATAAAAATTATGGTTTTAGTTTT
>PQFF01000009.1:45730-63609 GCA_003547095.1 Diversispora epigaea | reverse complement strand
AAAAATTTCGAGTTTTAAGTAAAATAATTTTGTCTTCTATGAAAAACTATTTTGACTTTTTTCCCCAAAATACCAATTTCGGGACCCCAAAATGATTTTGCGTGCAAGTATAGATACAGTATATTTTTTATTCATTATTTTACTTAGACGAGGTAAAAGTTTTGTGATAATAAAATCACGTTGTTCCACCCATGTAAGTTCTGGTTTTATCGGATATTTTGTTTTGTATTTGGAATTATAAACCAAAAATAATTCTTTCTATAATTAGATAAATTTGTATTAGTTATTCTGTGCCCGATATATGTATAATATAAAAAATCAAAAAAAAAAAACAATTTACCCTAACTCGTTTATATGATTCGGAATCTAAATATTTTATTGTTTTTGTTTTCTTTTTTTTCTTTTTTTCTTCTTCAGATGAAGATTCAGATTCATCAGATTCATCGAAAGATGACGAAGATTCATTAGCAGAAGAAGAAAGTGATGATAATGATGAGGAAGCAGTAGGGGAGAAGGGCAAAGAAGAGGATGAAGAGGACGAAGAGGATGAAGAAGAGGAGGAAGAGGAGAAAGATTCTTTTTTATTTTTTTTATTTTTTCTAATTTTACTGATTTTTTTATTATTTTTTCTAATTTTACTAATTTTTTTACTACTTTCACCAATTTTTTTGTTTTTACTTAGTATTTTTGTAAAAATTTTTCCAATTGTTTCGTAATCTATTAAATATAATTAATATATTAGTTATAATTATAATTATTATTTTATAAATAGACAATTAATTAATTTACCTTTTTTTGATATTTTGTTGTGTGTTTTCTTTTTTAGTACCTTAATAGGACGAAAAGAATACGTTACTTTTTTTGACTTCGTCATTTTTTTTATAAAAAAATAATTTTTTAAAAAAGAAAGAAAGGGGAAGAGTAGTTTTTTATATATTGCATTTTTCGGGCAGATGAATTAATTATTGTATCACGAAAAGGTAAAGTTATTAATCATTATATTATATTTTTTGATATCAGACATATTATATATGAGGTAATTAAGAAATAATATTTCATATTACTTACGTGATATTCTTGTTTATGACGCGTTATTTCGTATGTAGCTGAAATGTAATATAAGTTTAGAAATATATGTAATATATAATATATATTTATTTATAAATATACTTAAAAACAAAGTATTTTGATTTTTTAGAACTTTACCTTTTCCCTTGGATTTAGATTTTTAAAACTAAATCAGTTACTTATATCTGAAAACGCGAAATTAAAAAAAAATGAAACATCACTTATCGTGGTCATATCAATATTATGAATAATATATTGTTAAAATTATATATATTTTAAAGAAACGAATAAAAAAATCACTTATCGGGGTCCTGGTGTTATATATCAATATTAAGAATAATATAGTATTATCAACATTATAAAAATTATGGTTTTAGTTTTTAGTTTTAAACGACCAGTGAGGCTTCATCTTTATAATATACATTACGATACAGTAACTTAAACTACAAATACATATAGAATAAAAACTGACTATAAAATTTCTTTTAACCGTCTAATCAGCCACCGTAAGGAAAGCCCTAGAGCTTTCCTTATTTAGGAGGTTACAACCCCACCAAAGTCAATTTTACAAAAAATATTTTTAAAAAAATCTGCACTATTATTATAAACATTACATATTGTTCTAT
Organism: Diversispora epigaea; assembly: GCA_003547095.1. Classification (NCBI taxonomy): domain Eukaryota; kingdom Fungi; phylum Glomeromycota; class Glomeromycetes; order Diversisporales; family Diversisporaceae; genus Diversispora; species Diversispora epigaea. The sequence continues at coordinate 61,915 of PQFF01000009.1, read as the reverse complement.
AAATTAAAGTTTCTTGATACGACTCTAAATTATTTTTTATCTCTCTATATTCTGGAGGTTTAAAGTTACTACTTTCTCCTTTACTCTTTTTTACCTTTTTAGTTATTCCTTCAGTTGCCTTCCATGCTAGGACAGCATTGCAGCGTTTTATCCATACTGAAAAAAGGTATTCTCTGCTATTTCTATACCATTCCTTTATTATTTTATTTCTATTTCCCAAATCCTTGATGTTATTTGTTAACAAGTTTTTTACCCCCTTTGGAAATAATCCTCTGATACAGTCTTCGAGACTAAATGGTGTATCCTCTACTGTTCCGTTAACTTGTCTAACTATATCTATATCGAAAAATGTGGCTGTTGTTATTTCGTCATTTAATTTTTGCTCAGCTTTTTCTCCCTGATATTTTATTATCACTTTCGATAAGAAATTTTTAAATTTCTGCTGTGTTTTGTACGCTTCCTCTTTACAAAAGAAAACATGCGGGAAGTCTTCTTTTATTAGTTTACATAACACACATCGATTACTTTTATATATTTTAGGTTTTCTCACATGTAAATTGTTAATTACTGGTAGTTCATCATTTAAAATCTTTTGATTAAATGACTGGTATTTTTGATCTTCTTTATTGGTGAAATTAGAAACAATTTTTGTGCCGTGGATCATATTCCACGTGGCTTGCCAGTCTGTTTAATCGGATATATTTTCGTTTATCCATTTATGAGTTCGATATTGTAATCGCCATTGTGAGATCCATTTTATTTCCACACGTTTTTTGATAAATTCTTTAATTGACGTATCAATATAACTATTGTTCCATTTGAATAAAGCTTGTCTATCCCTGATTTTGATTATGTCGATTTCACATGTTTCTTTATCTTGAGTTTCTTTATTTGTAAGTTTGTCTGCCCTTTCATTTAAGGTGATCCCACTGTGTACATTCACCTTAATTAATTCTATGCCCAATCTTTTTCCTTTGATAATTTCTAATATAGCTTGTAATATTAATGGAGATTTATAATTACTCCAAGATTTACCCTTTTTATTTTCAAGGAAGCCCCGTATCACCCAAATAGCCGCTGAGCTATCTGTATATATTTCTACCTTAGATTTTTCTGGGACCATGTANTTACTTAGACGAGGTAAAAGTTTTGTGATAATAAAATCACGTTGTTCCACCCATGTAAGTTCTGGTTTTATCGGATATTTTGTTTTGTATTTGGAATTATAAACCAAAAATAATTCTTTCTATAATTAGATAAATTTGTATTAGTTATTCTGTGCCCGATATATGTATAATATAAAAAATCAAAAAAAAAAAACAATTTACCCTAACTCGTTTATATGATTCGGAATCTAAATATTTTATTGTTTTTGTTTTCTTTTTTTTCTTTTTTTCTTCTTCAGATGAAGATTCAGATTCATCAGATTCATCGAAAGATGACGAAGATTCATTAGCAGAAGAAGAAAGTGATGATAATGATGAGGAAGCAGTAGGGGAGAAGGGCAAAGAAGAGGATGAAGAGGACGAAGAGGATGAAGAAGAGGAGGAAGAGGAGAAAGATTCTTTTTTATTTTTTTTATTTTTTCTAATTTTACTGATTTTTTTATTATTTTTTCTAATTTTACTAATTTTTTTACTACTTTCACCAATTTTTTTGTTTTTACTTAGTATTTTTGTAAAAATTTTTCCAATTGTTTCGTAATCTATTAAATATAATTAATATATTAGTTATAATTATAATTATTATTTTATAAATAGACAATTAATTAATTTACCTTTTTTTGATATTTTGTTGTGTGTTTTCTTTTTTAGTACCTTAATAGGACGAAAAGAATACGTTACTTTTTTTGACTTCGTCATTTTTTTTATAAAAAAATAATTTTTTAAAAAAGAAAGAAAGGGGAAGAGTAGTTTTTTATATATTGCATTTTTCGGGCAGATGAATTAATTATTGTATCACGAAAAGGTAAAGTTATTAATCATTATATTATATTTTTTGATATCAGACATATTATATATGAGGTAATTAAGAAATAATATTTCATATTACTTACGTGATATTCTTGTTTATGACGCGTTATTTCGTATGTAGCTGAAATGTAATATAAGTTTAGAAATATATGTAATATATAATATATATTTATTTATAAATATACTTAAAAACAAAGTATTTTGATTTTTTAGAACTTTACCTTTTCCCTTGGATTTAGATTTTTAAAACTAAATCAGTTACTTATATCTGAAAACGCGAAATTAAAAAAAAATGAAACATCACTTATCGTGGTCATATCAATATTATGAATAATATATTGTTAAAATTATATATATTTTAAAGAAACGAATAAAAAAATCACTTATCGGGGTCCTGGTGTTATATATCAATATTAAGAATAATATAGTATTATCAACATTATAAAAATTATGGTTTTAGTTTTTAGTTTTAAACGACCAGTGAGGCTTCATCTTTATAATATACATTACGATACAGTAACTTAAACTACAAATACATATAGAATAAAAACTGACTATAAAATTTCTTTTAACCGTCTAATCAGCCACCGTAAGGAAAGCCCTAGAGCTTTCCTTATTTAGGAGGTTACAACCCCACCAAAGTCAATTTTACAAAAAATATTTTTAAAAAAATCTGCACTATTATTATAAACATTACATATTGTTCTATAAATTAAAGTTTCTTGATACGACTCTAAATTATTTTTTATCTCTCTATATTCTGGAGGTTTAAAGTTACTACTTTCTCCTTTACTCTTTTTTACCTTTTTAGTTATTCCTTCAGTTGCCTTCCATGCTAGGACAGCATTGCAGCGTTTTATCCATACTGAAAAAAGGTATTCTCTGCTATTTCTATACCATTCCTTTATTATTTTATTTCTATTTCCCAAATCCTTGATGTTATTTGTTAACAAGTTTTTTACCCCCTTTGGAAATAATCCTCTGATACAGTCTTCGAGACTAAATGGTGTATCCTCTACTGTTCCGTTAACTTGTCTAACTATATCTATATCGAAAAATGTGGCTGTTGTTATTTCGTCATTTAATTTTTGCTCAGCTTTTTCTCCCTGATATTTTATTATCACTTTCGATAAGAAATTTTTAAATTTCTGCTGTGTTTTGTACGCTTCCTCTTTACAAAAGAAAACATGCGGGAAGTCTTCTTTTATTAGTTTACATAACACACATCGATTACTTTTATATATTTTAGGTTTTCTCACATGTAAATTGTTAATTACTGGTAGTTCATCATTTAAAATCTTTTGATTAAATGACTGGTATTTTTGATCTTCTTTATTGGTGAAATTAGAAACAATTTTTGTGCCGTGGATCATATTCCACGTGGCTTGCCAGTCTGTTTAATCGGATATATTTTCGTTTATCCATTTATGAGTTCGATATTGNTTTTATATATTGCATTTTTCGGGCAGATGAATTAATTATTGTATCACGAAAAGGTAAAGTTATTAATCATTATATTATATTTTTTGATATCAGACATATTATATATGAGGTAATTAAGAAATAATATTTCATATTACTTACGTGATATTCTTGTTTATGACGCGTTATTTCGTATGTAGCTGAAATGTAATATAAGTTTAGAAATATATGTAATATATAATATATATTTATTTATAAATATACTTAAAAACAAAGTATTTTGATTTTTTAGAACTTTACCTTTTCCCTTGGATTTAGATTTTTAAAACTAAATCAGTTACTTATATCTGAAAACGCGAAATTAAAAAAAAATGAAACATCACTTATCGTGGTCATATCAATATTATGAATAATATATTGTTAAAATTATATATATTTTAAAGAAACGAATAAAAAAATCACTTATCGGGGTCCTGGTGTTATATATCAATATTAAGAATAATATAGTATTATCAACATTATAAAAATTATGGTTTTAGTTTTTAGTTTTAAACGACCAGTGAGGCTTCATCTTTATAATATACATTACGATACAGTAACTTAAACTACAAATACATATAGAATAAAAACTGACTATAAAATTTCTTTTAACCGTCTAATCAGCCACCGTAAGGAAAGCCCTAGAGCTTTCCTTATTTAGGAGGTTACAACCCCACCAAAGTCAATTTTACAAAAAATATTTTTAAAAAAATCTGCACTATTATTATAAACATTACATATTGTTCTATAAATTAAAGTTTCTTGATACGACTCTAAATTATTTTTTATCTCTCTATATTCTGGAGGTTTAAAGTTACTACTTTCTCCTTTACTCTTTTTTACCTTTTTAGTTATTCCTTCAGTTGCCTTCCATGCTAGGACAGCATTGCAGCGTTTTATCCATACTGAAAAAAGGTATTCTCTGCTATTTCTATACCATTCCTTTATTATTTTATTTCTATTTCCCAAATCCTTGATGTTATTTGTTAACAAGTTTTTTACCCCCTTTGGAAATAATCCTCTGATACAGTCTTCGAGACTAAATGGTGTATCCTCTACTGTTCCGTTAACTTGTCTAACTATATCTATATCGAAAAATGTGGCTGTTGTTATTTCGTCATTTAATTTTTGCTCAGCTTTTTCTCCCTGATATTTTATTATCACTTTCGATAAGAAATTTTTAAATTTCTGCTGTGTTTTGTACGCTTCCTCTTTACAAAAGAAAACATGCGGGAAGTCTTCTTTTATTAGTTTACATAACACACATCGATTACTTTTATATATTTTAGGTTTTCTCACATGTAAATTGTTAATTACTGGTAGTTCATCATTTAAAATCTTTTGATTAAATGACTGGTATTTTTGATCTTCTTTATTGGTGAAATTAGAAACAATTTTTGTGCCGTGGATCATATTCCACGTGGCTTGCCAGTCTGTTTAATCGGATATATTTTCGTTTATCCATTTATGAGTTCGATATTGTAATCGCCATTGTGAGATCCATTTTATTTCCACACGTTTTTTGATAAATTCTTTAATTGACGTATCAATATAACTATTGTTCCATTTGAATAAAGCTTGTCTATCCCTGATTTTGATTATGTCGATTTCACATGTTTCTTTATCTTGAGTTTCTTTATTTGTAAGTTTGTCTGCCCTTTCATTTAAGGTGATCCCACTGTGTACATTCACCTTAATTAATTCTATGCCCAATCTTTTTCCTTTGATAATTTCTAATATAGCTTGTAATATTAATGGAGATTTATAATTACTCCAAGATTTACCCTTTTTATTTTCAAGGAAGCCCCGTATCACCCAAATAGCCGCTGAGCTATCTGTATATATTTCTACCTTAGATTTTTCTGGGACCATGTATAAGGTTATAAATATTGCCCATAATTCCACCCTTGTGGATGACGGCGGTCCCTCAATTCTTCCATATAAATCTATTGACCCCTCTGTGTCAACACTATCGAAAGTAATGCCAAATCCCATCAGTTTTTTGTGTTGCGATATAGCTTTAGTTATGTTGATAAGATTTAGCTTCTGCGTTTTAAAAAAACCATCTGTATATGCTTTTACTATCGTTTTTTCTTTTAAGCGCTGTTGTACTTCCTGGATCTTGGATAATAGAGTTACTGGGAAAATGATTATGTCTTGTCCATACGCTATATTACTTCCTAATTCTACTTTGTCAGTTGTTAATTCCGTTTGGGCTGTTTCTTTCATGAAGGTTTCCATTGAAAAGGGGGACAATAGTAATCTATTTCTATCTCTTTTGTCATTTTTGTTACTTAACGAGAGTCTAGACTTTCTTTTAGGAAAAGAATATAAATTTTTGATATCTGTATCAATAATGCACCTTTTGGATCTTTGATTCATATCCATTTTAGTAAACTGTGTGTCTCTTTGTTCATTTAACTCACATCCCTCACATGGGGCTATAGGCGATCCCTCTATGCCATCCATTGTATCGCTTACATAATGTTGGATAGGTATAATTGTTGTATTTTCTTGCGGATTCTTATACATCAGGAAATTTTTTATAACGAAAACCTTCGAAGTTTAACGTTAACGTTGATTATCACTACGTTATCCTTCGGAGGTTTTCGGTAACCTTCGAAGGTTATTGATTTTGATATTTTTATATGGCGAAATCTTACGAATATTATCGTTTTTGTAGTTATCTTGTATCGGAGGTTCTTGATAACCTCCGCTTATGTTAGATATTCATAATATATCGTTTCGTTAAACTTCGATGGTCATCACCTATATTTAATTTTCGTAAATCTCGGCACATTTATTTTTGTTGTATTCCGCATACGTTTATAATGCAGCAATTTTAATCGACATTGTATTGTTAACAATATCCTTCGAAGTTTATCGCAGCAATTTTAATCGACATTGCACCGTTAGCAATATCCTTCGAAGTTTATCGCATCAATTTTAATTGGCATTGCACTGTTGATAATATCCTTCGAAGTTTATCACAGCAATCGACCTTTCATATTATCATTAGTGATACCTGTCGTAATTCAAAAAAAGTGTCGCAATTATATGGCGCAATTCATTTTTCCTTATGGCGTAATTAGTTGCAACTGGTTGCAACTCTTGCAAATAATTACGACAGGTATCACTAATTATCATTATGATTTTATGAAATTTTCAATCTCATATGAATATTATAAATATACCGTAAATATTCGCGACCACATTCGCAATGAAATTTCCAAATAAGTATTATCGTGTAATTTTCCGATTCTAATATTTTTAACGTTTTTGAAAGATCGTGTAAGTTAGCAATATCCTTCNGAAATAAATACAATGTTATTATTTTGTTTGTATTGCATTATAAGTTTACGAAAATAAGTGAAAAGTTATTAATTACAGAATCCATATATTATCTCTTAAACCTTCAATTTTCACATACTACTATGTTTTAGCAGCCAAATTTGTCCGCTGGACGGTCCAAGAGATAAATAGGCAGAGATTCTTTAAGAATTTTATCTTTACTTTACTGTTCTAACTGACCTTTATACATTCTTTTCTTAAATACTTTGTGGAAAGAAAAATTGCAAATATCTTTTTGAGGTAAATGGAAACAAGATATGTATCAGTGGTTAATTTCAAGGAGGTCAAATCTTTACTAAAATTCATATCTTTATTTATCAATATAGGAGGATTTACCATTGATTTGTGTCTAGGAGGTATTTATTAATCATTTGATTCTTTTCGAAATTTTTTGGTAATGCTTAACTGATTAATTATATTATTTTTCGAAAGGTTACAACTGGATTATTATTACAATTGAATTATTATAAATACAATATTTTTTCCATCACTTTTTTTTATAAAATTAAAATGTCCACTCCCGGTCGTAAAAATAAGAGAAAAGAAACCACTGGAAACCCAAATAAAAAAAAAATTCGAACCCAAGATACAGACCAAATTAATCGTGAGACTTCAGATGTAATCGAAGGTAATAATAATAATCTGTTCCTTTTTTTAAAAATATTTTCTAATATTTATTTATAGGAACACAAGAAGGAACCCAAGAAGAAACGCAACATGAAGGAATACTGGGGGGGAGCACTAGAAATTTAACACTTGATAAATTAATTATGCAAAATGCTGAATTAATAAAAACATGTAATACCTTGAATAATAAAATCGACAATTTAGAAAAAATAATTGTCGAATTCATTGAAAACAAAAAAGATGAAATTTCATCTGAATTTGTTACAGTAATTTTGATTGCGAAACCTTTCGTTTGATAATAAATTATAAAGGATTACTTATAATTTGTTTTATTATTAGAAATTAGTAAAGGAAATAGCAGATGAAACCTTTAATAAAGCCATCTATTCAACACAAGACGATTTTAAAAAAATCTCGGAATCCGTTGCAAAAAAAAATTATAGAGAAATATTTAATACGTATTCTTTAAAAAAATGAAATACATTTTACGTCGGTCGAATAATGGCGAATGTAATTATTTTTACCTTGTTGCTAAAATATTATTTTTCAAAATATTTTAGATAATTGCATATAATATTAAATTTTTAGTTATTGAAAAAGCATCGCCAACTACGAGGAACTGCTGCCTCCACTTATCGAAAAGCCCTATTTAGTATTTTTGGAGAAAAAGAACTGCCCTATATACAGAGTACTGATGATCATAATGTGATCGCAACATGGAAAGCATCTCCGCAGGTCTGCAAAATTTACGGAAACCTTTTTGAAAGAATACCCAACTCCGAAACTACATATATTGATCGTGTATTAGAAAAAACCTGTAATGCTGATACCCGATCCATCAGAAAGCTTTCGCTATTGTTACATGCGAAAACTTTCTAAATCCCAAGTTGCCAAATATAATTAGTAAAGAAAAAATAATAAAACCATTGTTACTTATTTTTGAGGTAAATTCTATATATATATATAGTTACATAAAAAATTTAATAAAAATAACAATTTCAAAAATTTTTAGGAACAAATAAAAAAAGGTGAAAGTCTTCATCGCGAAGTCAACCATTCAACTGAAAGTGAAGATGAAGATGACAAAGATGAAGAAGCTTTTATAAATGAAGAAGAATAAATTTATAAAATAGCAATAATTTTTTTTATAATTTTGTATATAAATATTTTATAATATAGCGAAATTATTAAAAGTAACACACGTCTTAATATGAAAATATAATTATTATAAATACAATGATAGTCGTTAAACATCAATTAAAATAATTAAAATGTCTTGGAAATGTGACTTTTGTCCCCAACGTATTTTTACAACTAAAACTTCGTATACCAACCACATAAAACAATGTCTCAAAAGTGTAGATTTGTCTGAAGAATTAAGTTTGGAAGTAATGATGATCTATAGTTTAGAAAGCGAAAATTTATTAAATAATGAGGTAAAAAAAATAATAAAAAAAATAATTTCAAAGTAGCTTATACTAACCTCAATGTTTATAGAATAATTTCGAAAGTATTCATGAGAATTCAAATGAAGATGAAGGTGAAGGTGAAAATGAAGATGAAGATAATGATTCATATAATGCTGAAGTTGAAGAAGAATCTTTAACTAGCGATATCAGCCATTCCAGTGTTTCCTTTTTTGAAAATATGGAATTATCTAACAGTGAACCTGAAAATTACTCATTTAATAATTATGCTTCGGACTATAATAATATTTGTGAAGAAGCGGAACCTATCGAGTTTCCTAATAATGCATATGCTGATTTAATGGCTCTTGTTACCAATTATAATCTATCTAATGAAGCTACCAATGCTGTGATTCGTTTTTTTAATGAACATTCCAATCTTCCTTTATCTCCTCTTCTGAAAAATGCCAAAAAAGGACGCGAATTAATGGAAAAAATGAAAATTCCTACTTTAACATCTAAAAAACACAAGATTCTTACTCATAATAATATAGATTATTATTTATTTTATCATCCCGTTCTCAATTGCATTAAAAATATTTTATCTATTTCCGACATATCACAAAATTTTACATTGAGATTTGAAAATTTTAAGGTATATTAAATCTATATAAACTTTAAATATTGAAAATAATATTAACTGTAATATTTTGTAATATAGTACAAAGGTGAAAAGGCTTACAGTGAACAATACACTGGAAATTGGTGGAAGAATACTGAAGCTTCTTTACNATAATGCATATGCTGATTTAATGGCTCTTGTTACCAATTATAATCTATCTAATGAAGCTACCAATGCTGTGATTCGTTTTTTTAATGAACATTCCAATCTTCCTTTATCTCCTCTTCTGAAAAATGCCAAAAAAGGACGCGAATTAATGGAAAAAATGAAAATTCCTACTTTAACATCTAAAAAACACAAGATTCTTACTCATAATAATATAGATTATTATTTATTTTATCATCCCGTTCTCAATTGCATTAAAAATATTTTATCTATTTCCAACATATCATAAAATTTTACATTGAGATTCGAAAATTTTAAGGTATATTAAATTTATATAAACTTTAAATATTGAAAATAATATTAACTGTAATATTTTGTAATATAGTACAAAGGTGAAAAGGCTTACAGTGAACAATACACTGGAAATTGGTGGAAGAATACTGAAGCTTCTTTACCACATGGTTCAAACCTTTTATCCATAATACTTTATTCTGATGCTACTACTACTGATACCTTAGGTAAATCCTCTTTGCATCCTATCTATATATCAATTGGAAATATTTCAACTAAAAGGCGTAATAAATCTGACACTAAACAATTACTTGGATACCTTCCTATCTTAAAAGCAAAGGATAAATCTGAAAAAAAATCTAAAGACTTTAAAAAATTAGTACGCTTAACCTTCCATAATTCTATGAAATTTTTATTAGATCCTTTATTTGCAAAAAAAGGTATTGATTTAGAAGTTGATAATAAAACATTTTGGTTCTTTCCCCGTATATCAACAATCATATGTGATTGGCCGGAAGCTGCTACATTTAGTTTAGTATACAAATCAACTAATTCGAACTTTCCTTGTCATTTTTGTTTAATTTCAAAGACGTTGTTGGCGGATACCGATTTGTCGGATGTAACTTTTCGTAATAACGAAAATATGCAAGAATATTTTTACAATAATGCTGGACAGGATGTGAGTTTGGAAAATATCCCTAATTATTTTTGGTCTTTACCAAGTATAAATGTATATTCAGCAACAGTTCCAGATAGAATGCACCATTTAGATTTGGGACTATTTCATTACCAAATAGAATTTACTCAAGCACTTCTTCAAAAACAAGATAGTTCATTAGTCAATAAAATAGACAACAGACTTTCGAAAATTCTACGATTTCAAAAATTTCAAATGTTTACTAATGGACTTCAATCAATTTCCAGAATGACTGCAAAAGAATATAGAATTCTAATGAAAGTAATGGTATTTGTGGTAGATAACTTATATAAAGAAAATGAAAATAATGTTGAAAATTTTGTTGAAAATAAAAAATTATCAGAAGTATACGCAAAATGGAATAAAATGTACATGATGAGCAGATCAGAAATATTCACAGAAAGCGATCTCGAAAATTTTCGGGTATGTTATTAAAAATTAAAATCTTAATTTTACTAATTATATACTAAATAATTTATCTTTTTAGAAAGATACGTTTGAATGGGCAAAACTATTTGTTGAAATATTTAAACCATATTCGCGTTCCAAATTAAAATTTCCAAAATTTCACTCGTGGATTTACCACATTTTCGAATCAATCCGTCAGTTTGGTATAATAAATGGATATACAACAGAAACTTACGAAAGTTTGCATAAGGATTTTGTTAAAATCCCTTACCGAATGAGCAATAAAAAAAATGTGAAAGATCAAATAATGAAAACAGTAAGTTAACTATTTTATTATAAATAATATAAATGAACTGTTAATTAATTCATAACTTTTAAATTTAGTTAAAAAGACAAGATATAATAAACGTGATTAATAAAAAACAAAAGAAGAAGAAGTCGACTAAACTGTTGAACTTTTCATCAAAGCTTTTTGAAACAAAATTAACAAAAGCAAATATATATTTTTGTGAAAAAATGAATGATCCAAATATTAACGATAATATAATTAAAGGTTTTAATCAATTTTTAGAATGTTTCGACGATTTTTTAGATAATATTTTAGAAGTTAAAAATATTAAGGAATGTGATATTATTATATATGGTACAGCAACTTTAGAAAATGGATCAATAATAAGGGCAAAAAATAAATTTCATGATAAACCATGGTTCAGTAATGTAGCAATTTCGATGGATTCTAATGAATCTTCTGATTATCAATCTNTAACACTTGATAAATTAATTATGCAAAATGCTGAATTAATAAAAACATGTAATACCTTGAATAATAAAATCGACAATTTAGAAAAAATAATTGTCGAATTCATTGAAAACAAAAAAGATGAAATTTCATCTGAATTTGTTACAGTAATTTTGATTGCGAAACCTTTCGTTTGATAATAAATTATAAAGGATTACTTATAATTTGTTTTATTATTAGAAATTAGTAAAGGAAATAGCAGATGAAACCTTTAATAAAGCCATCTATTCAACACAAGACGATTTTAAAAAAATCTCGGAATCCGTTGCAAAAAAAAATTATAGAGAAATATTTAATACGTATTCTTTAAAAAAATGAAATACATTTTACGTCGGTCGAATAATGGCGAATGTAATTATTTTTACCTTGTTGCTAAAATATTATTTTTCAAAATATTTTAGATAATTGCATATAATATTAAATTTTTAGTTATTGAAAAAGCATCGCCAACTACGAGGAACTGCTGCCTCCACTTATCGAAAAGCCCTATTTAGTATTTTTGGAGAAAAAGAACTGCCCTATATACAGAGTACTGATGATCATAATGTGATCGCAACATGGAAAGCATCTCCGCAGGTCTGCAAAATTTACGGAAACCTTTTTGAAAGAATACCCAACTCCGAAACTACATATATTGATCGTGTATTAGAAAAAACCTGTAATGCTGATACCCGATCCATCAGAAAGCTTTCGCTATTGTTACATGCGAAAACTTTCTAAATCCCAAGTTGCCAAATATAATTAGTAAAGAAAAAATAATAAAACCATTGTTACTTATTTTTGAGGTAAATTCTATATATATATATAGTTACATAAAAAATTTAATAAAAATAACAATTTCAAAAATTTTTAGGAACAAATAAAAAAAGGTGAAAGTCTTCATCGCGAAGTCAACCATTCAACTGAAAGTGAAGATGAAGATGACAAAGATGAAGAAGCTTTTATAAATGAAGAAGAATAAATTTATAAAATAGCAATAATTTTTTTTATAATTTTGTATATAAATATTTTATAATATAGCGAAATTATTAAAAGTAACACACGTCTTAATATGAAAATATAATTATTATAAATACAATGATAGTCGTTAAACATCAATTAAAATAATTAAAATGTCTTGGAAATGTGACTTTTGTCCCCAACGTATTTTTACAACTAAAACTTCGTATACCAACCACATAAAACAATGTCTCAAAAGTGTAGATTTGTCTGAAGAATTAAGTTTGGAAGTAATGATGATCTATAGTTTAGAAAGCGAAAATTTATTAAATAATGAGGTAAAAAAAATAATAAAAAAAATAATTTCAAAGTAGCTTATACTAACCTCAATGTTTATAGAATAATTTCGAAAGTATTCATGAGAATTCAAATGAAGATGAAGGTGAAGGTGAAAATGAAGATGAAGATAATGATTCATATAATGCTGAAGTTGAAGAAGAATCTTTAACTAGCGATATCAGCCATTCCAGTGTTTCCTTTTTTGAAAATATGGAATTATCTAACAGTGAACCTGAAAATTACTCATTTAATAATTATGCTTCGGACTATAATAATATTTGTGAAGAAGCGGAACCTATCGAGTTTCCTAATAATGCATATGCTGATTTAATGGCTCTTGTTACCAATTATAATCTATCTAATGAAGCTACCAATGCTGTGATTCGTTTTTTTAATGAACATTCCAATCTTCCTTTATCTCCTCTTCTGAAAAATGCCAAAAAAGGACGCGAATTAATGGAAAAAATGAAAATTCCTACTTTAACATCTAAAAAACACAAGATTCTTACTCATAATAATATAGATTATTATTTATTTTATCATCCCGTTCTCAATTGCATTAAAAATATTTTATCTATTTCCAACATATCATAAAATTTTACATTGAGATTCGAAAATTTTAAGGTATATTAAATTTATATAAACTTTAAATATTGAAAATAATATTAACTGTAATATTTTGTAATATAGTACAAAGGTGAAAAGGCTTACAGTGAACAATACACTGGAAATTGGTGGAAGAATACTGAAGCTTCTTTACCACATGGTTCAAACCTTTTATCCATAATACTTTATTCTGATGCTACTACTACTGATACCTTAGGTAAATCCTCTTTGCATCCTATCTATATATCAATTGGAAATATTTCAACTAAAAGGCGTAATAAATCTGACACTAAACAATTACTTGGATACCTTCCTATCTTAAAAGCAAAGGATAAATCTGAAAAAAAATCTAAAGACTTTAAAAAATTAGTACGCTTAACCTTCCATAATTCTATGAAATTTTTATTAGATCCTTTATTTGCAAAAAAAGGTATTGATTTAGAAGTTGATAATAAAACATTTTGGTTCTTTCCCCGTATATCAACAATCATATGTGATTGGCCGGAAGCTGCTACATTTAGTTTAGTATACAAATCAACTAATTCGAACTTTCCTTGTCATTTTTGTTTAATTTCAAAGACGTTGTTGGCGGATACCGATTTGTCGGATGTAACTTTTCGTAATAACGAAAATATGCAAGAATATTTTTACAATAATGCTGGACAGGATGTGAGTTTGGAAAATATCCCTAATTATTTTTGGTCTTTACCAAGTATAAATGTATATTCAGCAACAGTTCCAGATAGAATGCACCATTTAGATTTGGGACTATTTCATTACCAAATAGAATTTACTCAAGCACTTCTTCAAAAACAAGATAGTTCATTAGTCAATAAAATAGACAACAGACTTTCGAAAATTCTACGATTTCAAAAATTTCAAATGTTTACTAATGGACTTCAATCAATTTCCAGAATGACTGCAAAAGAATATAGAATTCTAATGAAAGTAATGGTATTTGTGGTAGATAACTTATATAAAGAAAATGAAAATAATGTTGAAAATTTTGTTGAAAATAAAAAATTATCAGAAGTATACGCAAAATGGAATAAAATGTACATGATGAGCAGATCAGAAATATTCACAGAAAGCGATCTCGAAAATTTTCGGGTATGTTATTAAAAATTAAAATCTTAATTTTACTAATTATATACTAAATAATTTATCTTTTTAGAAAGATACGTTTGAATGGGCAAAACTATTTGTTGAAATATTTAAACCATATTCGCGTTCCAAATTAAAATTTCCAAAATTTCACTCGTGGATTTACCACATTTTCGAATCAATCCGTCAGTTTGGTATAATAAATGGATATACAACAGAAACTTACGAAAGTTTGCATAAGGATTTTGTTAAAATCCCTTACCGAATGAGCAATAAAAAAAATGTGAAAGATCAAATAATGAAAACAGTAAGTTAACTATTTTATTATAAATAATATAAATGAACTGTTAATTAATTCATAACTTTTAAATTTAGTTAAAAAGACAAGATATAATAAACGTGATTAATAAAAAACAAAAGAAGAAGAAGTCGACTAAACTGTTGAACTTTTCATCAAAGCTTTTTGAAACAAAATTAACAAAAGCAAATATATATTTTTGTGAAAAAATGAATGATCCAAATATTAACGATAATATAATTAAAGGTTTTAATCAATTTTTAGAATGTTTCGACGATTTTTTAGATAATATTTTAGAAGTTAAAAATATTAAGGAATGTGATATTATTATATATGGTACAGCAACTTTAGAAAATGGATCAATAATAAGGGCAAAAAATAAATTTCATGATAAACCATGGTTCAGTAATGTAGCAATTTCGATGGATTCTAATGAATCTTCTGATTATCAATCTGATGAAGGATTATGTTATGGTAAAATTTTATTAATGGCAAAAATTGAAATTGAAGAAAAACCTCCGTTAAATCTCGCATTAGTTCAATGGTACGACTTCAAATTTGAAAAAAATTCCTATCTCTATAATTGTCCTCTTTTAAAATTAGTGGAGTTATATAATTTAATTCCAATTGAAACTATAGATAATATTGTACATATTATACCTCGTTTTGACGAAGATAATGAATATTTTGTTAATAAATATATTTCATAATATTGCGAAATTATTTTTTAAATTTTATAACTTCTGTAATGTTTTATTTCTTATAATAATAATAATAAAAAATTAAAAATTTCTTCTAACATAAAATATAATATTATTATCAAAATGTTATAATAAAAAAAATAAAAAAAATAAAAAAAAATTTCGCAATATTTTTGAAATTAATTTAAGTTCCCGAAATGATTTTTCCTTCATAAAATATAATATTATTATCAAAATATTATAATAAAAAAAATAAAAAAAATAAAAAAAAATTTCATAATATTTTTGAAATTAATTTAAGTTTTCAAAATAATTTCTCCTTCATATAAAACTCCATCTTCTTCTTCCTCTCCTCTTTCCTCTCTTCTTTCCTCCCTTCTTTCCTCCCTTCTTTCCTC
>PQFF01000009.1:16070-43167 GCA_003547095.1 Diversispora epigaea | reverse complement strand
TTATAATAAAAAAAATAAAAAAAATAAAAAAAAATTTCATAATATTTTTGAAATTAATTTAAGTTTTCAAAATAATTTCTCCTTCATATAAAACTCCATCTTCTTCTTCCTCTCCTCTTTCCTCTCTTCTTTCCTCCCTTCTTTCCTCCCTTCTTTCCTCATCTCTTTCCTCCTCTCTTTCCTCTTCTTGATCCTCATCTAAATCTTCGACCTCATCTGAATCTGAGCTAGACGTTAAATCGAAACTTATACCTTTTTCCTTTTTTTTCTATTAATACAAATTATATATATTATTAGTATATTAGAAATAACAAATTTCCGGATATTTTTGATACTTACTCTATTTTTTTGTATCCTTTTACTTAAAAATTTACTGTCATTTTTTAGTATTTCATTGTTTGGATTTAAAAAACTTTCGCACACTGCTACAGTAAATGCTATTTGTTCATCGGAAATTTTTCCCACGTCTGGCCAAGTTTCGCGGATGATCTTTCCGCACCAGGTCATGATTTCATCCGGTATGGTTTTATGAAGTTTTTCAAAATATTCTCTTACTATAGGTAATTCTTTCCAAGTTTTGATTTCACTTGGTGATGCTTTCATATTTATTCGCGGAAGATTTCTGAATACCGCAAATATTGATTTTTTAATTTGGGTTGATATAGTCCCTCTTCTTGACCGATGTCTTTCCAATAACTATGAATAATTCAAAATCTTTTATTAATTATTGAGATATTTAAAATTATAATGTAATTCAGTAAAACTTACTTTTTTATGGATGGTTAAATCATAATAAAACGTCCAGTGTTTGTTAGTCCAATCAAAGAAAAGTTCTGGATATTTTTTTCCTAAGTATTTCGCAGTAACTTGTTTAAATTTGATGTCACTCGGATAAATTGCCTCCAAAATTGTCTTGTTTGCAATTTCATTAACAAGTTTCTTTTTTTTTAAAAATATTAAGATATTATAAGTAAAATAGTTTTTTGTTTGTAAAGAAAATAAATAAATCACTTACATTAACAAATATTGGATCATACATCTCGTCCCATAATTTGTTGTTTTCCATTTTTTTTCGGATGTCAGACATTTCTTTTCGAAGGTCTCCGACTTCCTTATCAATTTTTTTTAAATAGTCTAGCATTTGATCTTGTTTTCCTTTTCTTTTCAATAGAGGTTCTTCTTCTTCTAATAAAATAAAT
The DNA here is from genome assembly GCA_003547095.1 of Diversispora epigaea. NCBI lineage: Eukaryota > Fungi > Glomeromycota > Glomeromycetes > Diversisporales > Diversisporaceae > Diversispora > Diversispora epigaea. Next base: position 41,968 of record PQFF01000009.1, on the reverse strand, counting down.
TATACATTAGAAAATATTTTTATTAAATGTTTGAAAAATTTTGAAAAATTACCATCAGAATGTTATTCTCTTCCTTTTTCAGTTCTTCTTCGTTTTCTTGCTTGAGCTGATGAAGAAGTTTGTCGTTCATTATCACTTCCCGTTGGTCCTATTAATACAGCTTCCATTTCAGTTTCTCCACTTCCTCTTTCAAATAATGATCTTGACATTGATGCTTCTGCTGTTGCCGGAGTAGATACTCTTGATGTTGATGCTTCTGCTGTTGCCGAAGTAGATACTGAAGTTCTTTTTTTTGCTTTAGTGGAACTTGATCCAGATAAAAAACTAGAAATTCTATCATTATCTCTTTGATTTTTTTTTATATAAAAACTAACGAAAGTTCTTCGAGACATTTTGAAAATTTTTAAAAAATGGTTATATTTATTTGCAAATATATTTTATGATAAAGATAGAAGAATTTCGATTCTTTATATACATTTTTTTCTATCTCATTTTCTCAGAATTTAATAATAACTTCGAATACTTCCTAAATGTATTATCATATTTCTTTTATTAATACAATAAAATATAAATTACAACCCTTCTCTCTTTCTTTTTGATACATCATAATATTATACCCTGATTAATTACATAAATATTAAATTTATGTCGCGAAATATCTTAAGATATGTAATTATAAATAAACTTTACCTTTGATATAACGAGAAAGGTGGTATTATTGTATGCATATATGCATATCACTTAATTTTAAGGATAATTCATTAATTAAATAAATTATTATTAGTATATCTTTCATTTTTCGAAGTATTGTCTATAGATATGTATTATTTTATTAAAAATTTATTTAATTGATTAAATTTCTACATATTGAAAAGGTATTATCTACAAATAAAATATAAATACTTTCTGAAACAAATTAAAATAATAAAAAAAGAAATGATAAAATTATAAAAGTATGTTGCATTATATATTAATATTAATACAATACAAAATTTATTGATATAATTATAATACAAATATTAATTTATAAAATATTTATTAGTATCAAAGCGTGAATTATATCTTCGATTGCATCTATTTCTATAAAATTGTACACTTTTGAGAACTTAATCATACTATTGTACAAGTGTAAGATGCAATAGTGATTTATTTGGTATTATTAATTCTATTATTAATAGTGTTTGAAGTTTATCGAATTTCTACATTTATAAAGACAATCATAAACATAAACCTGTGCATAACAAGTTATAAACCAATGTTTTTGCAACAATTTTGCACTGTTCTTCACAGCAATTTTAATTGGCATTGCACTGTTAACAAATATTCTTCGAAGTTTATCGCAGTGATTTTAATTGGAATTGCACTGTTAACAATATCCTTCGAAGTTTATCGCAGCGATTTTAATCGACATTGTACTGTCAACAATATCCTTCGAAGTTTATTTGTACAAAAAGATCAGTTATCTTATCATATGACTTCTTATTTAACACAATATTCTTTGTTTATTTTCAGAAATAACTACTTTACTCTCTTAACAATCCTTATGAAGCTCTTCGAAAAGAAATACATTTATCTTCTTATATTGAATTGAATTTTGTTATTATTATATCAAATACACCATAATTCAAAATGTATTTAATAATATTTATTGACTTTATTTATAATTTTAACAAGTAAATAAATATATTTCATATTCTGTTTACTTTTAGGAATACCTCATTAACTTTAACATACACTTACAAAACACTTCGAAATGATGTATTTTATATCTTCCTATAATTTATTTTGTAATATTTATTGACTTTATTTATAACTTTAACAAGTAAATAAATATATTTCATACTTTGTTTACTTTAGGAATACTTCATTAACTTTAACATACACTTACGAAACACTTCGAAATGGTATATTTTGTATATTCCTATAATTTATTGTTATATCAAATACACTAATTTTATTGTAATGCTATTGACTTATGTGATTTTAATTTTATATAAGAATATTAATAATATATATGTATCTAATAGAATATCTTCGAAGAAACAAGAAATAATAATTTGTTTATTAAATAATTGCGTTAGGGTTTTATGTAGTAGTATTTAAAATCATAAGTTCTACTTTGTTAAGATATTTATGACAACAATGTAAGTATTCGAACTATTTATTTGAAAAATTAATTTGCTTCAAATCGCAAAACGTTACAATATTTAATAATTATATATGAAATATACGACGTAATATACCCTTTAATAGTTTGATATAAGAGAAGATTCAAAGCAAATAATAATATTAACTTTAGTTACTATAATAGAAAAATTTTGTGAAAGAAATTTGAAAAAATCTCAAAAGGTAATTAAATATCTTTCGTAAGATTACGAAAAACAAAAACGAAGCTAAAATATTATTATCTTTTAAAAAAGAACAAGATGAAAAGAAATATCAAGAAAATATAATATTACAGAAAATAGGAACCTGCATCATATTGAGAAATTGTTGTAGACGTATTAGATATATAGAAAATGATTACCTCGCGTCATTGTACGAAAACGTTGTGGAATTTTATAGGAAAATAGAAAAAAAAAGAAAAATTTTAAGAACGTTATAAAATGTTTATTATCATCTTTTAATAATAAAATCAATAATAAATTATATAAAAATTCAGAAAGTAATAAAATATTACAAAATAAAATTTCTACAATTATATCGAAGTATAATGAAAACGATTAAATTCGAAGTAATCCGAAAGCAATAAACTTAAAACAAAATATGTCAAAATACTAATCGTTGAGTTTCGAAAGCTTACACAAATATCAAAAAATGTAACATTAAACTTCGAAGGTTTTCGATTTTGCAATATACGTATCGAAATTTAATTGTAAATTTCAATTTCGGAGGTTTGCGACACAATCAAAGATCTTTGAAATCTAACGTTAACGATATAACTTCGAAAACCTTTGAATTAATATAATTACTGATGTAGTAGTTAACACTAATCAATACACTTATTAACAGTAGTTATTTAACTTCTAGAACCTACCTATTAGTAGTAGTTGTATCTATTTTGACTAATAGTTTCCTTGAATAATATCTTTAATATTATTTCAAGAGTTCCTGTTCATCCCACGTGTTTATTAAAAAGGATAAACCTCCGTCGGTAACACCGCCCAAATTCAAAATCCAAATGCCGAAATCCCAAATGCCGAAATCCCAAATCCCAAATCCCAAATNCTTCTTTCCTCCCTTCTTTCCTCCCTTCTTTCCTCATCTCTTTCCTCCTCTCTTTCCTCTTCTTGATCCTCATCTAAATCTTCGACCTCATCTGAATCTGAGCTAGACGTTAAATCGAAACTTATACCTTTTTCCTTTTTTTTCTATTAATACAAATTATATATATTATTAGTATATTAGAAATAACAAATTTCCGGATATTTTTGATACTTACTCTATTTTTTTGTATCCTTTTACTTAAAAATTTACTGTCATTTTTTAGTATTTCATTGTTTGGATTTAAAAAACTTTCGCACACTGCTACAGTAAATGCTATTTGTTCATCGGAAATTTTTCCCACGTCTGGCCAAGTTTCGCGGATGATCTTTCCGCACCAGGTCATGATTTCATCCGGTATGGTTTTATGAAGTTTTTCAAAATATTCTCTTACTATAGGTAATTCTTTCCAAGTTTTGATTTCACTTGGTGATGCTTTCATATTTATTCGCGGAAGATTTCTGAATACCGCAAATATTGATTTTTTAATTTGGGTTGATATAGTCCCTCTTCTTGACCGATGTCTTTCCAATAACTATGAATAATTCAAAATCTTTTATTAATTATTGAGATATTTAAAATTATAATGTAATTCAGTAAAACTTACTTTTTTATGGATGGTTAAATCATAATAAAACGTCCAGTGTTTGTTAGTCCAATCAAAGAAAAGTTCTGGATATTTTTTTCCTAAGTATTTCGCAGTAACTTGTTTAAATTTGATGTCACTCGGATAAATTGCCTCCAAAATTGTCTTGTTTGCAATTTCATTAACAAGTTTCTTTTTTTTTAAAAATATTAAGATATTATAAGTAAAATAGTTTTTTGTTTGTAAAGAAAATAAATAAATCACTTACATTAACAAATATTGGATCATACATCTCGTCCCATAATTTGTTGTTTTCCATTTTTTTTCGGATGTCAGACATTTCTTTTCGAAGGTCTCCGACTTCCTTATCAATTTTTTTTAAATAGTCTAGCATTTGATCTTGTTTTCCTTTTCTTTTCAATAGAGGTTCTTCTTCTTCTAATAAAATAAATTATACATTAGAAAATATTTTTATTAAATGTTTGAAAAATTTTGAAAAATTACCATCAGAATGTTATTCTCTTCCTTTTTCAGTTCTTCTTCGTTTTCTTGCTTGAGCTGATGAAGAAGTTTGTCGTTCATTATCACTTCCCGTTGGTCCTATTAATACAGCTTCCATTTCAGTTTCTCCACTTCCTCTTTCAAATAATGATCTTGACATTGATGCTTCTGCTGTTGCCGGAGTAGATACTCTTGATGTTGATGCTTCTGCTGTTGCCGAAGTAGATACTGAAGTTCTTTTTTTTGCTTTAGTGGAACTTGATCCAGATAAAAAACTAGAAATTCTATCATTATCTCTTTGATTTTTTTTTATATAAAAACTAACGAAAGTTCTTCGAGACATTTTGAAAATTTTTAAAAAATGGTTATATTTATTTGCAAATATATTTTATGATAAAGATAGAAGAATTTCGATTCTTTATATACATTTTTTTCTATCTCATTTTCTCAGAATTTAATAATAACTTCGAATACTTCCTAAATGTATTATCATATTTCTTTTATTAATACAATAAAATATAAATTACAACCCTTCTCTCTTTCTTTTTGATACATCATAATATTATACCCTGATTAATTACATAAATATTAAATTTATGTCGCGAAATATCTTAAGATATGTAATTATAAATAAACTTTACCTTTGATATAACGAGAAAGGTGGTATTATTGTATGCATATATGCATATCACTTAATTTTAAGGATAATTCATTAATTAAATAAATTATTATTAGTATATCTTTCATTTTTCGAAGTATTGTCTATAGATATGTATTATTTTATTAAAAATTTATTTAATTGATTAAATTTCTACATATTGAAAAGGTATTATCTACAAATAAAATATAAATACTTTCTGAAACAAATTAAAATAATAAAAAAAGAAATGATAAAATTATAAAAGTATGTTGCATTATATATTAATATTAATACAATACAAAATTTATTGATATAATTATAATACAAATATTAATTTATAAAATATTTATTAGTATCAAAGCGTGAATTATATCTTCGATTGCATCTATTTCTATAAAATTGTACACTTTTGAGAACTTAATCATACTATTGTACAAGTGTAAGATGCAATAGTGATTTATTTGGTATTATTAATTCTATTATTAATAGTGTTTGAAGTTTATCGAATTTCTACATTTATAAAGACAATCATAAACATAAACCTGTGCATAACAAGTTATAAACCAATGTTTTTGCAACAATTTTGCACTGTTCTTCACAGCAATTTTAATTGGCATTGCACTGTTAACAAATATTCTTCGAAGTTTATCGCAGTGATTTTAATTGGAATTGCACTGTTAACAATATCCTTCGAAGTTTATCGCAGCGATTTTAATCGACATTGTACTGTCAACAATATCCTTCGAAGTTTATTTGTACAAAAAGATCAGTTATCTTATCATATGACTTCTTATTTAACACAATATTCTTTGTTTATTTTCAGAAATAACTACTTTACTCTCTTAACAATCCTTATGAAGCTCTTCGAAAAGAAATACATTTATCTTCTTATATTGAATTGAATTTTGTTATTATTATATCAAATACACCATAATTCAAAATGTATTTAATAATATTTATTGACTTTATTTATAATTTTAACAAGTAAATAAATATATTTCATATTCTGTTTACTTTTAGGAATACCTCATTAACTTTAACATACACTTACAAAACACTTCGAAATGATGTATTTTATATCTTCCTATAATTTATTTTGTAATATTTATTGACTTTATTTATAACTTTAACAAGTAAATAAATATATTTCATACTTTGTTTACTTTAGGAATACTTCATTAACTTTAACATACACTTACGAAACACTTCGAAATGGTATATTTTGTATATTCCTATAATTTATTGTTATATCAAATACACTAATTTTATTGTAATGCTATTGACTTATGTGATTTTAATTTTATATAAGAATATTAATAATATATATGTATCTAATAGAATATCTTCGAAGAAACAAGAAATAATAATTTGTTTATTAAATAATTGCGTTAGGGTTTTATGTAGTAGTATTTAAAATCATAAGTTCTACTTTGTTAAGATATTTATGACAACAATGTAAGTATTCGAACTATTTATTTGAAAAATTAATTTGCTTCAAATCGCAAAACGTTACAATATTTAATAATTATATATGAAATATACGACGTAATATACCCTTTAATAGTTTGATATAAGAGAAGATTCAAAGCAAATAATAATATTAACTTTAGTTACTATAATAGAAAAATTTTGTGAAAGAAATTTGAAAAAATCTCAAAAGGTAATTAAATATCTTTCGTAAGATTACGAAAAACAAAAACGAAGCTAAAATATTATTATCTTTTAAAAAAGAACAAGATGAAAAGAAATATCAAGAAAATATAATATTACAGAAAATAGGAACCTGCATCATATTGAGAAATTGTTGTAGACGTATTAGATATATAGAAAATGATTACCTCGCGTCATTGTACGAAAACGTTGTGGAATTTTATAGGAAAATAGAAAAAAAAAGAAAAATTTTAAGAACGTTATAAAATGTTTATTATCATCTTTTAATAATAAAATCAATAATAAATTATATAAAAATTCAGAAAGTAATAAAATATTACAAAATAAAATTTCTACAATTATATCGAAGTATAATGAAAACGATTAAATTCGAAGTAATCCGAAAGCAATAAACTTAAAACAAAATATGTCAAAATACTAATCGTTGAGTTTCGAAAGCTTACACAAATATCAAAAAATGTAACATTAAACTTCGAAGGTTTTCGATTTTGCAATATACGTATCGAAATTTAATTGTAAATTTCAATTTCGGAGGTTTGCGACACAATCAAAGATCTTTGAAATCTAACGTTAACGATATAACTTCGAAAACCTTTGAATTAATATAATTACTGATGTAGTAGTTAACACTAATCAATACACTTATTAACAGTAGTTATTTAACTTCTAGAACCTACCTATTAGTAGTAGTTGTATCTATTTTGACTAATAGTTTCCTTGAATAATATCTTTAATATTATTTCAAGAGTTCCTGTTCATCCCACGTGTTTATTAAAAAGGATAAACCTCCGTCGGTAACACCGCCCAAATTCAAAATCCAAATGCCGAAATCCCAAATCCCAAATCCCAAATCCCAAATTATAATTAGTATTTTTTGCCGAAATCCCAAATCCCAAATCCCAAATACTAGTAATTTGTACATTTTGGCGTCCCAAATCCCAAATTATTTGGGATTTGGGCAACACGTATAGGCCAACAGTATAGATCATAAAAGAATACCTTATTTCGAGATAATACACAATATATTGCTATTTTTAATATCGCATTCATTATTAAATAATACTTATTAAATTATCATTAAATTATCATTAAATTATCATTAAATTATCATTAAATTATCATTAAATTATCATTAAATTATAATTAAATTATCATCGTATTAATTATAAAACAAAACCTTATTCGAAATACAAAAATACAAAAAAACTCCTTTGAATGCATCTCCTCTAAATGCATAACTTCTCTTAATGCATATTATAGGTATGGTCCTATAGTAGAACATACAATTTACATGATGAGTTTGACTATAATTATACTTGCACGCAAAATTATTTTAAGGCCCCGAAATTACAATTTTGAGGAAAAAAGTTGAAATAGTTTTTCATAGAAGACGAAATTATTTTACTTAAAACCTGAAATTTTTTGACTACCCAGATAAATTCTTTGATTAAAGATACATATAACTGGGTACTTTTTTTACTTCCATATATAGAATAGATTCTGCATAAATCTTAAAAAGTTGAAATACCTCAAAAATCCAAAATCAATTTTGGGAACATGTATAACTATAATATACAATACTAATGTTCGAAGCTGAAAGGTCATTAGCCGACTTAGCCGATTTAGCTGGCTTAGTCGGTTGATTTTTTGAAAATCAGCTAAGCCGATACTATATAGGGTAATTTTTTTGATTTTTTAGCTGATTTTTTTTATTAAAAAAATGCAAAGTAATATGAGAAATTTTTATTGATTAGCAATGTAGCAGATGTATGCGAGATATTTTTATTTTTATTTTTTATCAATTAAATAAAAATAACAATTTAAAAGATGAAGTACACAAATATCTTTTTGATCAAATATTTTATCAAGTTTATTATTGATGTGCTGCAAAAGTATCGTTTTTAATATACCAACGGTTATTTTTTTGATATGTTATTTTTTTGATACTTTACAACTAATTATTCGATGGTCATGTTGTCGCGTGCCCTTTACGACAATGTTCTGAAGGTTAAAGAATCTTTCCTAACAAAAACTATCCTACAAGTTAAGTAATATCGTGCTGCTTCGGGAGATCCTCTTGATCAATCCACAGCAAATTACAAAGTTAGGTAAGAGAGGCAAAGGTAAGTGAGTTCTTTATTGTGACGGGGTCTTTTACACGCCAAGTTAGTTTGTATTACTTGTGCAAAGCGTATATGTAAAAGGTTTAAACAGCGATAAAATATACAAAGGTTTCAATAAAATGATAACTTTATTAAATAATAATACGGGATAATATATATATAAAGATAATAAATAAAGATAAATAATATAAAGAATTTAAGAAATAAAATAGAATAAGAAAATTAAGAACTGAAGGAATTAAAAAGACTTATAAAAACTAAAGGTAAACTATAAAACTAAACTGAACTCTCACTTCAAACTTCTGTCGAACTCAATCTAAAAAGGACCTGTATTTATATCTTCTCAGACACTTCCTGCGTCGCAGATAACTTTACCATTCCTTTCTTTAGATTGGTTCCCTTCTAAATGACACAATTTCCTTTATCTTTACAAGTATTTACCTGAGTATTTCCCTAGGTATCGTACCTGAGTATATACCTAGGTAAATTTCATAGTGATAATCCTTCAAATGTAGTACTTACTAATCGGTACTACAGATCTACTCTATTTATAAATTCAAAGATAATACATATAAGAATAAATATATAACTAAATAATAATAAATATCAATAAATATTAATACACGGTGTCACAATGTGATATTCATATTCTATAAATCATGTGAACAATGTATATTAGTTGCATCACGTTACTTAAAAATGAAAAACGATACCTTTGCTGATGTGCTAATTAAACACATGACTTTCACATGACTTTCATATGATTTTCACAAGACGTACTCATAAATTTTATTNTGTGACGGGGTCTTTTACACGCCAAGTTAGTTTGTATTACTTGTGCAAAGCGTATATGTAAAAGGTTTAAACAGCGATAAAATATACAAAGGTTTCAATAAAATGATAACTTTATTAAATAATAATACGGGATAATATATATATAAAGATAATAAATAAAGATAAATAATATAAAGAATTTAAGAAATAAAATAGAATAAGAAAATTAAGAACTGAAGGAATTAAAAAGACTTATAAAAACTAAAGGTAAACTATAAAACTAAACTGAACTCTCACTTCAAACTTCTGTCGAACTCAATCTAAAAAGGACCTGTATTTATATCTTCTCAGACACTTCCTGCGTCGCAGATAACTTTACCATTCCTTTCTTTAGATTGGTTCCCTTCTAAATGACACAATTTCCTTTATCTTTACAAGTATTTACCTGAGTATTTCCCTAGGTATCGTACCTGAGTATATACCTAGGTAAATTTCATAGTGATAATCCTTCAAATGTAGTACTTACTAATCGGTACTACAGATCTACTCTATTTATAAATTCAAAGATAATACATATAAGAATAAATATATAACTAAATAATAATAAATATCAATAAATATTAATACACGGTGTCACAATGTGATATTCATATTCTATAAATCATGTGAACAATGTATATTAGTTGCATCACGTTACTTAAAAATGAAAAACGATACCTTTGCTGATGTGCTAATTAAACACATGACTTTCACATGACTTTCATATGATTTTCACAAGACGTACTCATAAATTTTATTTCTATATTAAGAAATTTGACTTTAGCCGACTAAGCCAACTAAGTCGATTTTAAAATATAGACTTAGCCAGGTCGATTTTTTTAGACCGGCTTAAGGGTGGAAGGCTCAATTAATATGAAGGTTGGCTCAATAATTGTACCTTTGGCTAATTAATTTTGCACCAGCTAAATTCTGGCTCAAAGGTTAATTAAATTACGCCGGCTAAATTCTGGCTCAAAGGCTAATTAATTTTTTTCTGGCTAAATTCAAACGCAATTTCTGATTAGCTGGCATAATTTTGGTCACGTGACAATAGATTAATCCAGTCAGGAACATTTCCAAAATGGGATTAAATAAATATGGAATGATCAACATTTGTACAACAATTCTAGAAATTATAATTTTAGACCAATGAAAATTTTATAATATATTTAATTTTATATATTTTATTCAAAACGCGAGAAAACGTACACTTATTCTATAATATTTTGCAATCCCCAAACTTCTTGTAATATATTTAACAAAGTTGTTTTTGGTTTGTTATTTAAATTATTATACCTAACATTTTGTGATTCGGGAAATGAAACCAAAAGTGAATTAATTACAACAATAAGTTGTTCTTTGGTCATATTATTTTCATTTTTTTGAGACAATGCTTCTTCTGCTGAAATAGGAATTGTTTCCCATATTTCATTTGTAGTGAGTTGCAATAATTTTTGTTTTATAAATGTTTTCCTTTTTTCTTGAGCTAAAGATGTAAAATTTTTTAATTCTTCACTTAAAATAATATTTCTTAAACTTTTAAAAATATTTTCTTTTTATATAGGATTTAAAAAATCAAATTTTCTAAGCTGTACTCGAAACCTTTGAGATTCTATAGCAAAATCAGGTTTAGTTCGTATTCTACTACTTTCTTTATCTATATATTCAATGTTTTTAAACAAAGTTTCACGTAACTAAAAATAAAAATAAGTTTTTTTTTTTTTAAAAAAATTTATTTTTATACAATGATAATTTTTATACAATGATAAATTACCTTCATAAAATTCATACAGTTCCTTGCTGCAATTTCCCAGTAATGTTGAGAAGGTACAGGAGGTACAAGTGATTTTAATGTTTTATTTATTTCTTCTAAAATAGCATCAAGACCTTGATGTTGATTTTTATATCCAGAACAAGAAATAACATGATATTTTTCAATTATATTACGAATTTGAGGTTTTAATCTTTGCATTTGTTCTTCATAGGTAATTTCAATTAATCTATATATGTGATGACGTCGAGCAGACCATATAGGACTAAATTGTCTTCGTGCAGCATTTTGTAATAAAGGATTATTGTTCTGAATTCCATTACGAAAATTAATAATAGCTTGTAAGTATACAAAAATCTATTTTATTAAATGTTAATTTAAGATTATTAATTATAATTATTAAGTAAAATGACAATTTAATTAATATTACCTGTTCAAATTTTAATTTATAAACAAAGTTAGTTTGTTTTTTACTCCATTCCAAATATTTATGAGCAGTTGGATCTTTACAATTTTGAACAAATGGCCAAATTAACTCTGTAGCCATTGCATGGCGATAAATATTACATATAAAATCTCAAGATTTATGGTGGTCTGCACATTTTTTAAAAAATGCAAGTTGGTTATCTGTACGATAACCTTGTATTTGTGCAAATTCTTTTATATCAATTATCCTATTATTTAGATATTTAAAATAAGATTAAATTTTAATTATTAATAATTTTAATAAAAATAATTTAAAAATTCTTTTACCAATTTAATTCAACAAATGCTTTCAACATATTCATTTCTTTATGTAATGCACCAGGAATTAAAATTAACCAAGGAAATTCTTTTTTTATTTTTTGAATAAGATTATAAGGAACACCATCACATACTACAGCTACCCATTTACGTAAACCTGATTTAATACCAGTAATTTCGTAAATATGTTCTAATACTTTTTTTATATTTGATATAGAATTTGGATTAATTGGAATACGATCAGGAATATAAAGGGTAGGAATTTCTACATTTTTATCTGCAAGCGATTTTTGGATTATATTAATTCATGTTTTGGGTTGATAATTAGTTTTTTGAAAAATATGAGATCTAATTTTTAATTCCTTTTCTTTTGGTTCAGTTAATTCCGGAGAAATAGATGAAATTTGATTAATCGAATTAAGAGAGGGTAATTTACTATTACATTCAGGACCTTTTTTTTCTTGTTTTCAATTTCTGTTTTTCCACAATTAATACATTTTTTCATTTTTCCCATAGAACCACTTTGTGATAATACTAATTTATCAATTTCATTTTCTTCTTTTTGTTTTTCTATAATTAATTCATCTATTATTTCATCAATATAATTTATTAATTCTTTCTCAAGAATATTTTTCATATTGGTAGTTAAATTAAATAATTGATTAATATTTGTTTCTGTAAGTGAATTGAAATTCCATGGATCCATAGTATGTTGGTTTTTATCCAAAAAATTAAAATTACAAGCTATAAAACTTGTAACAGTATCACAGGTCAAAATCCAAATATCGGGCACCTATCAGGCACCTATCAGGTACCTATCGAGTGCGAATAATATTTTTATATATATCGGGCACCCGATATGGCAGCGATATTAATTATTATTATTTCAGACACCCGATATTACCTTCAATATCGGGTACATGATAATAAATAGTAATATCGGGTATATATCGGACACCTGATTTATTAAAAATTTTATTCAGGTTTTTCCCTATCAGGTACACGATTTGATATTTTTGACTTATCTGTTATACAACCTATCAGATGCATATACTTAAAATTCAAGTTTTCTTGCATAAAATTAGATATACTTTAAAGTTTAGTTATTGTTTGATATGCTCATTGTATTAAATAATCTCTTTATTATTAATTAATAAATAAATAAAATTAAAATTAAACATTAAATCTTCGATTCAATGGTATTATTGAAACATAATTATTCTTATTCTTATTCTCCGTCCGATAGTTTATCTTAATGGCTCAACCATATATTCTATGCACTGCAATAATTGAATCTTGACCTTCCTCATAGTATTCTCCATTCCACAACTCAGTATTGGATACTTCAGGCTCCATAAATTTATGCTTAAATCATANTTCTTTCTCAAGAATATTTTTCATATTGGTAGTTAAATTAAATAATTGATTAATATTTGTTTCTGTAAGTGAATTGAAATTCCATGGATCCATAGTATGTTGGTTTTTATCCAAAAAATTAAAATTACAAGCTATAAAACTTGTAACAGTATCACAGGTCAAAATCCAAATATCGGGCACCTATCAGGCACCTATCAGGTACCTATCGAGTGCGAATAATATTTTTATATATATCGGGCACCCGATATGGCAGCGATATTAATTATTATTATTTCAGACACCCGATATTACCTTCAATATCGGGTACATGATAATAAATAGTAATATCGGGTATATATCGGACACCTGATTTATTAAAAATTTTATTCAGGTTTTTCCCTATCAGGTACACGATTTGATATTTTTGACTTATCTGTTATACAACCTATCAGATGCATATACTTAAAATTCAAGTTTTCTTGCATAAAATTAGATATACTTTAAAGTTTAGTTATTGTTTGATATGCTCATTGTATTAAATAATCTCTTTATTATTAATTAATAAATAAATAAAATTAAAATTAAACATTAAATCTTCGATTCAATGGTATTATTGAAACATAATTATTCTTATTCTTATTCTCCGTCCGATAGTTTATCTTAATGGCTCAACCATATATTCTATGCACTGCAATAATTGAATCTTGACCTTCCTCATAGTATTCTCCATTCCACAACTCAGTATTGGATACTTCAGGCTCCATAAATTTATGCTTAAATCATATGCTAGAGGAAGGCACATTTTTATACCATTTGACATATGCTAGAAGATGTGTTTTAGGTCCTTTTGGAAGTGTTAGAGTATGTTCAAAGTAATATTGTACCTCCCCAGGATAAATATCACTTGTTCCATCTCTATATGCTTTCCACTTCGCTAATATAATTACATTATTTTCATGTCGTCCAGTGATCTTGGACCCAAATATTTCATTACTTATTATTAATCGTGCATGTTGGTTCATAGTTACTTCCATACATGCGTTCACATCTTTCTTTTTTCTATTATATAATGTTACATACCATTCGCATAATATTTTTTGAACCTCTTTAGGAATACTTACCTTTTCATGTGAAGGTGTTAGCATACGTCCTGGTATATATTCAGTGCCATAGATTTTATTGAACGTTGTCGCGGGTGTACTTTTCTACATCCCACTTACGGTTCTTTTAAGGAGTTTATAGTCCTTCCCGTTAGGTACAAGACTTTCAGTTTGGTTATCTCTTTATTTTTAGAAGGCACCAGTTAGTTTTTAGTTAGAACTAACAAACTAATTATTCTTCCAAGTCATTACAACTTCGTTACTTTCATTAATAACTTCATTATTAATAATTACTTTTATTAATAACTTTATATATTAATAACTTCCTTTAATAATAAATCCTTTTATTATTAAACTTAGAACTTCCTTTATAGATAACTTCCTTATAATTCATACTTTAGATACTTCCATCTTTTATTAAAGATATCATCTTTAATTCATTAGTACTTCCTTTATTAAACAATTTTAATAAACATTATATCAAATAAATACGATAATAAATCTCTTTAATTATTTTATTTAATATTTATTAATATTTTTATTTAATGATTACTTCCTAATAATACAATTATATTTTATAATTATAATATTATCTTCCAACTTCCTTGAGCTTCAAAAGCTCTGAGCTAAAAAGCTGAGGAAACTAAGTCGAACAACTATCCTTTTTATAACTTTTTGGACTACTGTGCCATTACTGTGCATTAATACTATTGGTTAATATATTTACCATATAACTTACTAAATATAGAATATTTGTTATACTAATAATTAATGTTAATTAATACTATGTAATAATAATTAATACTAAGCAATACTAATTAATGATAATTAATAATAATTATAAACTATTTGTGTAACTATATCACGTGAACATGTGACTTGCGTTACTTACATTTTGTGTAACTCAACTATTTGACTTGCTATTTACATGATAATAAATATTACTAATTATTGTTAATCGTTATTAAATAAATTACTATGTTAATACTTATATTTCATTTGTTATATAATTATTCTAATAAAATACAGGATTAAATAATATAATAGTTATATAATTTGATATATTTCTGTTATGGTAATTCTATCCGGTAACAGTTTCCCCCTCACTTAATCAAAATGTCCTCATTTTGACTTGTGATTTTCTTTCCTATTGGATACTTCTTCCTTTGGCGATTACTTCTACGTAGTTTAAGTCTTCGAGTTCTGTTCTTTCTTTCTTGGTTAATCCAATTCTTAGAGCTTTATATCTTAATGCCCTTTCTCGTCTCTTTTCTTTCCAATTAAGGTGTTGTCTTCTTCGAGTATTCAGTCCGTTTGGTGGATATTCCATTCTAACTGTTTCCTTTCTTGTTAGATTTTCTTTAATTATTTTATTTATATCCATTTTTCCTTACTTAAGTTTTAATTCAGGGTTTATATAGTTTCAAACTTTTCATTATACACGTGAAATTCTAAATTAACTGCTTTGTCAAATTCTGCTAATATTTCTTCGAATGTATCTCGATTTTTAATTATGATTTCGTCTTGTTTTTCTTNTTCTTGTTTCTGATATACTTTAAATAGATCGTTGTATTCTTTTAATTCTTTTTCTTTTTCTTCTTTTAAGATTCGTTCATTATTATACAGGGTTTTGTAACATAATATTGTACTTGGAACACAATATTCGTAACTCATTTCATTTTCTTTGCAATTTTCGCAATGAAATACTGATGTTTCTTTCTTCCAGATTATTGGTTCTATTGGTTGATATTTCTCTACTTCCTTAGTAAGTATTTCTATTCTTTCTTGTTCTTCTTTTAGTTTTTGTTGTTGTGTTCGATTTTCATTTTCTATTTCGTTTATTTGATTTTCTTGATCTTGGTTTATTATTTGTAATTGTTTCAATTGTTGTTTTAACTCTTCAATTTCTTTTTCTAGTTCAGTTACTTGTTCCCAAGCCTGAAGTGTTTCTTCCGTGATTTGTGTTTCTTTTGGTTTTCCAGTTGTTGTTACTCCTAATATTTGTTTAATTTCTTTTTCTGTTTGTTCGTCATTTATTAATTTTTCTTCCAGGTGTGTTGCTGTTCTTTCTATCGTATTTACTTCTCTAGTTGTATTTTTCCATTGCATTACACATCTAAATGCAAGGTCTTGCCAATATTCATCTTCCTTAATTTTATTTTCTTTCTTACAGTCTTCACATTTGGAGTATCCATTAAACCAATATTTTTCGTGTTTCCAACAATACAGGTGTTCACAATGTAAATATTCATCATAGTTCATGCATTGTTCCCATTTGCATCTTTCTCCAGCGAAGGATCTTATTTCCCAAAAAACTTGAGGTGCACACTTGCAGGGGTTGGTCTTATGATTATGTTCGAAGCAATATTTACTTTGTTTTCTGTAACAAGTACAGATTTCGTATTCAATTCCTGCTTCATCATATTCTAAAGCACCATAGGGACAGTTTCTCTTGTCGTGAATCATGGTAATGTTTGCATCGAAAAGGTGAATATTTCCATCCTTTAATTTCTTGTGGTCAAAGAATTGACATTGTTGGGTACAATATTCAGTTCGTTTTCTTTGTTCAGCTTCTTTCCAATCTTGGGCTCTTCCTTTTCCTTTATTGTTTAATCCAGCTTTCTTTAAGATTTGTTCTTCGGTATCATTTGCCCAGTCGATATTTGTTGTTTCTTCTTGGTAATTGTAAGTTGATTCGTTGGCATATACATTTCTTGCAGGGATAGTTTTTACTTTCTTTGAAGATTCTCCTCCGTAGTTTCTTTCATAACTATAGGATCTTCCTCTTTTCTCTAATTGAGTTCCTCTATATTCATACAGTTCTTCTCTTTCAGGTACTTCAATTCTTCCTTTATTTTCACATCCGTAACATCTTTCATACCATGTTTCTCCTAATTTCAGGGGTTTAAGGTCAACTAACCTTGTTGCTCTTTTGCAGAAACAACAATGAGTATCCATTCGGTAGTCTGGATCTCTTTCGTCTCTTTGTCTTAAGGCCATTTCATATATAGGAGTTCTTTTACATCCACATCTTCTTGTGTTGTTTTCTACATACCTAGGATAGTCGCATTTCTTGTCTACATTTGCTGAGAATTGGTGTTGTTCAGGTTTTCTTCCACATCTATTACAGAGTTTCGATGATTGCCATTCGTAACTGTAGTTTGAGGATTCGAATTTCTTTCCGTAATACATTATTTTGTTTCTTTAAAAATGATGATTCTTTTTGTAAGTTTTTATTAATATTTTTCAGGTGAAATGTTTTAATATTTGTTTCTTTAAAAATTTGATTTCTGTTCTTTGGTCTTTTGTTTTGTAAGTTTTTCATTGATCTGAATATTTTCCAAGTGGTTGAATTCACATTCTTTTTATAAGTACTGGTTTGTTTACATTGGCGTTTTTACTCCTTTATTTTCTGTTACTTTATTTTGATCAACTGTTTTCTTATCTATCTTTTGTTTATTTCAGGAGATTATTATTTTGATTAAATGCTTCTGATAATTTTTATCTTTTTCTTCCAAAATTCTTTTTTTAATTTATCCCTTTAATTTGTTTGTATAATAATGTGAGGTCCTCATGATTCTATAATTTTAATCTGTCAGAATGTATTGGTTCTTCCAATGGTTGTTCAAACTAATTTTCTTCCTTATCTTCCTTGTGATTTCTTTTGTAAAATCTTACTAAACTCTTTTGCTTTTTGTAGTTTTTGTACTGACTTTTCTTCCAATTCATAGGTTCTTTCTATTTCCTTATCTTCCTGTTTTTCTTTGTTTTACCATTATCATCGCTCTCACTCTCACTATCTCTTCCATGTTTACCAAATAAGATCTTTATTAATTCTCTGTTTACTTCCTCATCTGATTCATCATTATCATTTTCTTCTGTATTAATATAATTGGTATAGGTTATTTGTTTTGATTTGGGTCTATTTTGATTACTACTGTTATCATTACTATTTTCCTGATTGTATCTCTTAAAGTTATTATTATTATTATTATTTTCGTAATTATATCCTCTAAAATTACGGTTATTATTATTGTTATTGAAATTATTAGGGATATTTTGTTGAATTGGTAATCTACAATCTTTTCTCATATGTCCTTCTTTTTCACAATTGAAACATTTTATATCTCTTGATCCTCTATTTTGTGAGTAATAATTTCTTCCATTATTATTCATTTGTGCCATTTGAATTTTTAATTGAGACATTTTCTTGGTCAGTTCTTCAATTTCATCTTTTGGTTCAGTTTTCTCTTCCTTTTTCTTTAGATTTTCTCTAATTTGTTTCTTCCTTAATTTCCTTTTTAACTCATCATCACTTTCCGATTCAGATTCAGATTCGTAATATCTTTCTTTCTTTTTCTTTTTAGGTTCAATTCTATTGGTAATATCTCTTGCTTCTTCATGTCTTTCGATAAGTTCTACTATGTCTTTCACAGTTTCCTTTTCATGTGTTAAAGCTAGTGAGGCTAATTCTTGGTTTAATCCTCTTAAGAATAATTCTACTTTTCTATCTTCCGGTATCTCTCCTATTTTCTTACAATTCTTCAAGAATATATTAGCAAAACTTCTTATAGGTTCATCCTTTCTTATCTTCAATCTTTCTAACTCGTTTAACATTTTGTTCTTCCATTTTCTATTATAAAATCTTTCAATAAAGTTTTTCTTCATATCTGTTCATGTTGTTGTTTCTAACATTTCTTCAATCCACCATTCTTCTGCATCTCCTTTTAGATATACTTCCATATAATTTCTTTTCATTTCATCACTCTTCCATTGATTTGCTCTTGTAGCTTTTTCATATTCTTGTATCCATTCTAGTGGGTCTTGAGTTCCATCTCCATAAAAAGTTAAAGGTTTAATCAATATCGGAGCTGTCATTATTTTCTTTTTATTATCTCTTTCTGTTTCGCTTTCTGCGTCTTGTTCACTCTCTTCCTCTACTTCGTACTCTTGTTGATCTTGATCTTCTTGGTATTCTTCTTCGTTCTCCAGTTCGTCTTCTTCTTTGATGTTTTCTAGTTTTGGATTGTTACTGTTTCTTCGAGACCTTTTGTTTTCTTTTATCTTTTCAAGTCTTTGAAGTCTTTCCTTTTCTAATTCTTGTAACTTTACTTCAATTTCTTTTATATCTAGTTCAATAGATTGGTTAACTTCCTTTGGTGAATGTTCTTCAGGAGATTCTTCCTTTGATGATATGCCGGGCGTACTTACAATAGAAAATGGTAACCTTGACTGAGTTCTTAAGTTTTGGTGTATTAGGTTTACTTCTTCCCAAAGTTCTCTAAGGTTTGGACTTGGAGATCTTGATTCTCTTTTTATAGGTCTATACTGTCGTGGTCTTCTTGAGTTTTCCAGGTTTATTTCTTCCTTAAAATATTTTATTCGATTCTACTTTTTCGCTAAAGTCTTTATCCATTCTTTTTATAACATTTTCAATATTGATCTTCATCAATCTTATACTTTTATTTTTCTTATTTGTCACATCCTTTCTTCAAAGGTACTTCTTATCGGAATATTTATAGAGGATAGAGCCTCTTACAATAAGTATTTTTCCCTTTTTATCTTTTCCTATTCATCACATCTTTGTATTGAAGATACTCCTTATTGGAATATTTATAGAGGATGGAGCCTCTTACAATAAGTTTCTCCTTTTTGGGTGAATTTTCATTACACAGGTCTTATTGTCATTGCCTTAATATTTTCTTTAGGCCTTATTGTCATTGCCTACAGGATTTATGAATTGATGCTTCATTAGGTCTTATTGGTATTGCCTACAAGTCTTACAAAATTCTACCTTACGGGATTTACAACTTTTGCCTTCCAGGTCTTATTGATATTGCCTCCTAGGTCTTACGAAGTTTACCTAAATATAACATATTCCTTTCAGGACTTAATTTCTGCCTTACTCACGAACATTTATATTTAATATGCGCGCATTACCAGGTCTTATTGCCATTGCCTAAGAGTTTGAATGATACGAGGATGATCAGTTCTTACATTCTTTACTCTAAAATTTAATGAAAATTCCTTCCTCCCAAATACATAACTTCCTTCATCCTTTCACAATTTAATTGTAAAATTAACTTCCTTTCTTACTGCGGATTCTTCCAAAATTTTGACAATAGTTCTTCTCTATTATTCAACATTTTACTTCCTTAAATTATCCTTTAGAATTTTCCTAAGAATATTTCTTTAGAATACTTCCTAAGAATACTTCCTATCCAAATTCATTTTCTTTTCTAATTCAATTTCTTTTCTGTTGGAATACTTCCTATAAAAATTCATTCCTTTCCAAATTCATTTTCCTTTCCACATTAACTTTCCTTTCCGCTAGAAGGCACCAAACTGTCGCGGGTGTACTTTTCTACATCCCACTTACGGTTCTTTTAAGGAGTTTATAGTCCTTCCCGTTAGGTACAAGACTTTCAGTTTGGTTATCTCTTTATTTTTAGAAGGCACCAGTTAGTTTTTAGTTAGAACTAACAAACTAATTATTCTTCCAANTATTATATAATGTTACATACCATTCGCATAATATTTTTTGAACCTCTTTAGGAATACTTACCTTTTCATGTGAAGGTGTTAGCATACGTCCTGGTATATATTCAGTGCCATAGATTTTATTGAACGTTGTCGCGGGTGTACTTTTCTACATCCCACTTACGGTTCTTTTAAGGAGTTTATAGTCCTTCCCGTTAGGTACAAGACTTTCAGTTTGGTTATCTCTTTATTTTTAGAAGGCACCAGTTAGTTTTTAGTTAGAACTAACAAACTAATTATTCTTCCAAGTCATTACAACTTCGTTACTTTCATTAATAACTTCATTATTAATAATTACTTTTATTAATAACTTTATATATTAATAACTTCCTTTAATAATAAATCCTTTTATTATTAAACTTAGAACTTCCTTTATAGATAACTTCCTTATAATTCATACTTTAGATACTTCCATCTTTTATTAAAGATATCATCTTTAATTCATTAGTACTTCCTTTATTAAACAATTTTAATAAACATTATATCAAATAAATACGATAATAAATCTCTTTAATTATTTTATTTAATATTTATTAATATTTTTATTTAATGATTACTTCCTAATAATACAATTATATTTTATAATTATAATATTATCTTCCAACTTCCTTGAGCTTCAAAAGCTCTGAGCTAAAAAGCTGAGGAAACTAAGTCGAACAACTATCCTTTTTATAACTTTTTGGACTACTGTGCCATTACTGTGCATTAATACTATTGGTTAATATATTTACCATATAACTTACTAAATATAGAATATTTGTTATACTAATAATTAATGTTAATTAATACTATGTAATAATAATTAATACTAAGCAATACTAATTAATGATAATTAATAATAATTATAAACTATTTGTGTAACTATATCACGTGAACATGTGACTTGCGTTACTTACATTTTGTGTAACTCAACTATTTGACTTGCTATTTACATGATAATAAATATTACTAATTATTGTTAATCGTTATTAAATAAATTACTATGTTAATACTTATATTTCATTTGTTATATAATTATTCTAATAAAATACAGGATTAAATAATATAATAGTTATATAATTTGATATATTTCTGTTATGGTAATTCTATCCGGTAACAGTTTCCCCCTCACTTAATCAAAATGTCCTCATTTTGACTTGTGATTTTCTTTCCTATTGGATACTTCTTCCTTTGGCGATTACTTCTACGTAGTTTAAGTCTTCGAGTTCTGTTCTTTCTTTCTTGGTTAATCCAATTCTTAGAGCTTTATATCTTAATGCCCTTTCTCGTCTCTTTTCTTTCCAATTAAGGTGTTGTCTTCTTCGAGTATTCAGTCCGTTTGGTGGATATTCCATTCTAACTGTTTCCTTTCTTGTTAGATTTTCTTTAATTATTTTATTTATATCCATTTTTCCTTACTTAAGTTTTAATTCAGGGTTTATATAGTTTCAAACTTTTCATTATACACGTGAAATTCTAAATTAACTGCTTTGTCAAATTCTGCTAATATTTCTTCGAATGTATCTCGATTTTTAATTATGATTTCGTCTTGTTTTTCTTTTTCTTGTTTCTGATATACTTTAAATAGATCGTTGTATTCTTTTAATTCTTTTTCTTTTTCTTCTTTTAAGATTCGTTCATTATTATACAGGGTTTTGTAACATAATATTGTACTTGGAACACAATATTCGTAACTCATTTCATTTTCTTTGCAATTTTCGCAATGAAATACTGATGTTTCTTTCTTCCAGATTATTGGTTCTATTGGTTGATATTTCTCTACTTCCTTAGTAAGTATTTCTATTCTTTCTTGTTCTTCTTTTAGTTTTTGTTGTTGTGTTCGATTTTCATTTTCTATTTCGTTTATTTGATTTTCTTGATCTTGGTTTATTATTTGTAATTGTTTCAATTGTTGTTTTAACTCTTCAATTTCTTTTTCTAGTTCAGTTACTTGTTCCCAAGCCTGAAGTGTTTCTTCCGTGATTTGTGTTTCTTTTGGTTTTCCAGTTGTTGTTACTCCTAATATTTGTTTAATTTCTTTTTCTGTTTGTTCGTCATTTATTAATTTTTCTTCCAGGTGTGTTGCTGTTCTTTCTATCGTATTTACTTCTCTAGTTGTATTTTTCCATTGCATTACACATCTAAATGCAAGGTCTTGCCAATATTCATCTTCCTTAATTTTATTTTCTTTCTTACAGTCTTCACATTTGGAGTATCCATTAAACCAATATTTTTCGTGTTTCCAACAATACAGGTGTTCACAATGTAAATATTCATCATAGTTCATGCATTGTTCCCATTTGCATCTTTCTCCAGCGAAGGATCTTATTTCCCAAAAAACTTGAGGTGCACACTTGCAGGGGTTGGTCTTATGATTATGTTCGAAGCAATATTTACTTTGTTTTCTGTAACAAGTACAGATTTCGTATTCAATTCCTGCTTCATCATATTCTAAAGCACCATAGGGACAGTTTCTCTTGTCGTGAATCATGGTAATGTTTGCATCGAAAAGGTGAATATTTCCATCCTTTAATTTCTTGTGGTCAAAGAATTGACATTGTTGGGTACAATATTCAGTTCGTTTTCTTTGTTCAGCTTCTTTCCAATCTTGGGCTCTTCCTTTTCCTTTATTGTTTAATCCAGCTTTCTTTAAGATTTGTTCTTCGGTATCATTTGCCCAGTCGATATTTGTTGTTTCTTCTTGGTAATTGTAAGTTGATTCGTTGGCATATACATTTCTTGCAGGGATAGTTTTTACTTTCTTTGAAGATTCTCCTCCGTAGTTTCTTTCATAACTATAGGATCTTCCTCTTTTCTCTAATTGAGTTCCTCTATATTCATACAGTTCTTCTCTTTCAGGTACTTCAATTCTTCCTTTATTTTCACATCCGTAANTTAAGGTCAACTAACCTTGTTGCTCTTTTGCAGAAACAACAATGAGTATCCATTCGGTAGTCTGGATCTCTTTCGTCTCTTTGTCTTAAGGCCATTTCATATATAGGAGTTCTTTTACATCCACATCTTCTTGTGTTGTTTTCTACATACCTAGGATAGTCGCATTTCTTGTCTACATTTGCTGAGAATTGGTGTTGTTCAGGTTTTCTTCCACATCTATTACAGAGTTTCGATGATTGCCATTCGTAACTGTAGTTTGAGGATTCGAATTTCTTTCCGTAATACATTATTTTGTTTCTTTAAAAATGATGATTCTTTTTGTAAGTTTTTATTAATATTTTTCAGGTGAAATGTTTTAATATTTGTTTCTTTAAAAATTTGATTTCTGTTCTTTGGTCTTTTGTTTTGTAAGTTTTTCATTGATCTGAATATTTTCCAAGTGGTTGAATTCACATTCTTTTTATAAGTACTGGTTTGTTTACATTGGCGTTTTTACTCCTTTATTTTCTGTTACTTTATTTTGATCAACTGTTTTCTTATCTATCTTTTGTTTATTTCAGGAGATTATTATTTTGATTAAATGCTTCTGATAATTTTTATCTTTTTCTTCCAAAATTCTTTTTTTAATTTATCCCTTTAATTTGTTTGTATAATAATGTGAGGTCCTCATGATTCTATAATTTTAATCTGTCAGAATGTATTGGTTCTTCCAATGGTTGTTCAAACTAATTTTCTTCCTTATCTTCCTTGTGATTTCTTTTGTAAAATCTTACTAAACTCTTTTGCTTTTTGTAGTTTTTGTACTGACTTTTCTTCCAATTCATAGGTTCTTTCTATTTCCTTATCTTCCTGTTTTTCTTTGTTTTACCATTATCATCGCTCTCACTCTCACTATCTCTTCCATGTTTACCAAATAAGATCTTTATTAATTCTCTGTTTACTTCCTCATCTGATTCATCATTATCATTTTCTTCTGTATTAATATAATTGGTATAGGTTATTTGTTTTGATTTGGGTCTATTTTGATTACTACTGTTATCATTACTATTTTCCTGATTGTATCTCTTAAAGTTATTATTATTATTATTATTTTCGTAATTATATCCTCTAAAATTACGGTTATTATTATTGTTATTGAAATTATTAGGGATATTTTGTTGAATTGGTAATCTACAATCTTTTCTCATATGTCCTTCTTTTTCACAATTGAAACATTTTATATCTCTTGATCCTCTATTTTGTGAGTAATAATTTCTTCCATTATTATTCATTTGTGCCATTTGAATTTTTAATTGAGACATTTTCTTGGTCAGTTCTTCAATTTCATCTTTTGGTTCAGTTTTCTCTTCCTTTTTCTTTAGATTTTCTCTAATTTGTTTCTTCCTTAATTTCCTTTTTAACTCATCATCACTTTCCGATTCAGATTCAGATTCGTAATATCTTTCTTTCTTTTTCTTTTTAGGTTCAATTCTATTGGTAATATCTCTTGCTTCTTCATGTCTTTCGATAAGTTCTACTATGTCTTTCACAGTTTCCTTTTCATGTGTTAAAGCTAGTGAGGCTAATTCTTGGTTTAATCCTCTTAAGAATAATTCTACTTTTCTATCTTCCGGTATCTCTCCTATTTTCTTACAATTCTTCAAGAATATATTAGCAAAACTTCTTATAGGTTCATCCTTTCTTATCTTCAATCTTTCTAACTCGTTTAACATTTTGTTCTTCCATTTTCTATTATAAAATCTTTCAATAAAGTTTTTCTTCATATCTGTTCATGTTGTTGTTTCTAACATTTCTTCAATCCACCATTCTTCTGCATCTCCTTTTAGATATACTTCCATATAATTTCTTTTCATTTCATCACTCTTCCATTGATTTGCTCTTGTAGCTTTTTCATATTCTTGTATCCATTCTAGTG
>PQFF01000664.1:0-14535 GCA_003547095.1 Diversispora epigaea | reverse complement strand
TAATAAATACATAGAAAGTTACGAAATCTTGCGGAATTTTTTCGAGGCGTAAGAAATTGGTGATTTTACGGGCGAAATTATTATGTATCGAAATCTTTCGGAGATATACGTAATATTACGGAGATATACGTAATATTACGGGGAAATCTCCGTATAAATTACGGAAATTTTACGTTTTGTAATAATTACGGAATATTACGCCTATTAAAATTTCCTGATGAAGAACATTCAAATATATCTTCTCTCCAACTACCTGGATCCCAACTATACCAAACTGATTACAAATAGGTCTACATATGGAATTTGTATAGCTAACTCTATCCAACATCTCCCTTTATAATTTTATGTTATCATCTGTCTTTTTAGTTGCACTACAAATGATACGAGAACTTTTCGCATATAAAAATTCCACAAATTTTTCATTGTGTTTTTCTAGTGCCATAATATCTAGCTTTTTACCCATTTTTTTCTTACCTGTTTCTTCGTTTCTACGTGCTTTACTTGCCAAGCTTTGACACTCAGCTGTACTTAGACAAATATAACCATTTGGTAAATCATAAAAAGAGGTCTCGAAGTAAAGACATAATTACATCTGTAACATAAGTCCCTTTACTTTGCACATTACGGGACATACTTGTCTCAAAAGCTAGATTATTCCATACATCTCTTCTAAATTTATAGATTAAGATTAATCTGAAAAATATATATTTATAAAAAATTATTAATTATTTACAGTATATTAAGAATTCGTTCAGTTATTTTTCCTAAGACAGATTCATCTTCCTTCCATAAATTATTATGTCTGATATTTTTATAATTATCCGAAACGTTTATTTTACTAAAATTGTTTACAAACTTATTACATTTAGAAGAAACTAAATCCGGAAATTTGCATTTCATTTTCTCTCGAAGCTTTTATAAATTATGTAATTTTTTTATAAATAAATTTACTCAAAATATTTTCAAATATATTATAATTATTACTGAAAAAGTACGTCGCTGTCTCTGTCCTAAATTTTTTACTACCTCCGAATCGTCACTGAAAACTGTACTTGCGACTGGATTTTTTTGAAATATTTACTAATTTATCTATATTATTAACAAAAGCATTGCATCCGCGTCTGACATAGGAGAATTAAACTTCAATTTCAATATTCTAATGTTTTGTTCGATTTCTTTTCGTGTATAATCAAGATCCAATTCTTGAGATATATTCAATACATTTAACGCATTTAATCCAATAATAGTATTATACCCGCTCTTCATCTACAGCAGATGTAATAAATTAGATATTATTAATATTATTATGTGATCACATTCTTATAATACGCAGGCTCATATCTCCGGGGATATTATGATATTCTGTAATTAAATATACATCAGGAATTAAATATAAACGTTCTAGTGCGTCCAAAATACACCGATTTATAGTGTCCTACGAACACCACCTACGTTCATATAGCGTATTAAATATGCCGTTCTAGTGCATTCTCCGAACGCTTCGTATATATAGTGTACTAGAATGCACTGTTTTAGTGTGTTCTCCGAACGTTTCGTATATATAGCGTACTAGAACGTACCGTTCTAGTGCGTTCTCCAAACGTTTCGTATATATAGCGTACTAGAACACACCGTTCTAGTACGTTCTCCAGACGTTTCGTATATATAGCGTCCTAGAACGCCTCTATATAATTCCGGATGTAATATAAACTTTTTAAATGACCACGCATGATTAAGGTATACGTGTTGCCCAAATCCCAAATAATTTGGGATTTGAGACGCCAAAATGCACAAATTACTAGTATTTGGGATTTGGGATTTGGGATTTGGGATTTTGGCAAAAAATACTAATTATAATTTGGGATTTGGGATTTGGGATTTGGGATTTGGGATTTCAGCATTTGGGATTTTGGCATTTGGATTTTGAATTTGGGCGGCAGGTATAGATCAAGGGGAAGCAGAAACCCTCGATATCATAAGAAAAAATTCCTGGCTACATCGCTCTTCCGGACTGACATTCCTCGGACCTTAGTAATGGTCAATTAAATGAATAGCTTATACATCTGCTGTATTTCATCATTTATCAACTCATAATTCAAACTGACACAAGGTGTTAAGATATAATATACATTTGATATAACTAACCTGTGGCAATATCTCTAATACCTTATCTCTACAATTTTTATCTTCTATTTTTGGCAAGGCGTAAGTTAAGGGTGTATCAGAAATCAGCTAATTTTTCTTTATTATAAGACTTATCTTCACTTCCCTGATAATTAATAATCAATTTTGATTGGCTAAAAAAATTATATATAAAATTTCTCAAAAAAATATTTTAATAATTTACTTTTTAAGTTACATAAAGCAATTTCACTAACTCGTGATTATACTTGCACGCAAAATTATTTTGGGGCCCTGAAATTGCAATTTTGGGGAAAAAAGTCGAAATAGTTTTTCATACATCAGTAAATTTTTTTAAACGTAAGCCTTCGAAGTCCTTCACTCCGATAACCTTCGAATACCTCCAACATAAACGTAATATTTACGAAGATTATTGGTACTGAAAACCTTCATTTTTATTAATAAAACGTAATACTCCGGAGGTTATTGATATCGATAACCTTCAATAATCTTCACTTTATCATAATAAATGTAATATTTGCGAAGGTTATTGGTTCGATAACCTTCAATAACCTTTGAAAACGAAATTATTACAATAACCTCCGACATAAAAAATTTCCTGATGTAGAAGACGAAATTATTTTATTTAAAACCCGAAATTTTTTGACCACCCAGATTTATTCTTTAATTAAAGATACACATAACTGGGTACTTTTTTTATTTCCATATATAGAATAGATTCTGCATAAATCTTAAAAAATTGAAATACCTTAAAAATCCAAAATCAATTTTGGGAACATGTATACCTGTGATCCAATTTTTGTGATTTATAGCTCATTAGATTCCTCTCATCGAGACGAATATTTTGGTAGTTGTTTTATCAAAATTGGACTTTTCTACAAAAGTTAATATTTCATCATTAGATATTTATCAATAGGTAAAATTCTAATATATTTTTCATGTTATATGGAATGATTTCACTAACCTGTGATTCAGTTTTTATGATCTATAACTCATCAGATTTGTCTTATCGAGGCAATCATTTTAATAGTTGTTTCATCAAAATTGGACTTCAGGGATATAGACTCTTATCCTATAATTTTATTGATTTATAATTCAGAAGGTGATTAGGAATTTTTCACGTAAAATTTTAAGAAGGTGACAAATTTTGAGTGACAAATATGGTTTGCGCATGTAAAAAAATTCTCTGTCCTTAGAATATTTAATAAAAATCAATATTCGAAAAGTATAACACACAGTGATAAATAGATTACCTCTGACAAATTCTAAACATAATCCATGTATTTGATGTAATAACATGTGAGAACACAGGATAAGAATCACTTATCCAGTATCACCAGAACTATTTTCACCTCCACATGATGTGCTTCAAAGATTAGGGTTAAGGTAGTGTATTTATCACTGTGTATCACACCCTTCAAATATCAATTTTTATTAAATATTTTGGAGACTTAGAATTTTTTTACTTGTGGAAATCATATTCGTCACCCCACATTTGTCACCTGTAAAAATAACACATGAAATATTTCTGGTCACCATCCAAACTATGGTCCAATCAAAATTTGCCCTTATGTAAAATATCACGTGGAAGTGAAAATGGTTCTGGTGATACTGGGTTAGCTGGATAAGAATCTATACCTCCCCGGAACAGGTTAAGATTTCAAATAACCATAGATCTATCAAAAACGATACTATATAGGCAAACGTAAAATCATATGTAAATTTTGTGTAACATTATGTGCGAAGATAGCTTCGTGTAACGTGGAATAACAGCTCGATCTCAATTTTTTTTTAAAAAAAATTCCAAATATTAAGGAAAATTACAAAAGCGTTTATTTCTTATTAGAATAAATAGACACCACGCAAACAAACAATAATACTATACCATTAAACATTCATTACTACTTAAAACATTTATTGACTTTCTACACGCATTCTAAATTAATTTTATTTTTTATATTTATGAAGCAAAATATTACTACAAATAATTTAAATGTAGGTGAATGAAAATAAATGAATTTTCAATTTCTAATAAATCAGATACCGAAGAAATTCCTAAAGTTGATTATGGAAAATATGGAATGTGTGAAGAATGTGGAATTCAATGATTTGTGCTTTCGATGTAATTCTCAACGTTTTCAACAAAATTTTGAATGGAAACAAAGATCTTGATGAAATCATTCAAGAGTCCCAGTCAAATTGTACTAAAACTGATTCACAAAATATAACAACTGAATTTTTAAATGAGGTAATTTATACTTATTTTATATTCCGATAGTATTCTTTTATAAACTTACAAGTTGTTTACGTTACGTTTTTTACATTTATTTAGTTCAAAAATTATTTAAAGTTTAAATATGCAACGATAGTAAAGTGTTTGAGTATTACACAAGATCCCGAGACAATGAATTATAGATTTGTGATGCAGTGGTAATCTTAGAAATTTTTTAAAATCAAATTTTCTGAATTATCATGGTTAGATAAATTAATGAATTTTTTATATATTTCAGATGGATTACATCATATGCATGATGAGAGTAATCTAATTCACCGAGATTTTCATATTGGAAATATTCTCTTGCATAATCACGAATACTGCTAAATTACTGATCTAGGTTTACCTAAACCAGTTGATGAAACTGGAATTTCTAAAGATAGTAAACGAAGGGGTTTTGGAGTAATTCCATATATAGCTCTTGAAGTATCATCTGGTGATTATAATTACTCCCAGGCATCAGACATATATGGTTTTTCAATGATCATGTTTGAAATATTGACAGGAATTCCTCCTTTCGACAATATTCCCCATGACAAAGATCTTGCATTAAAATTTGTAATGGATATGGACCAGAAATTCCATCTCATATTGCTATACCTCAATTACTAGTAGACATAATGAAAAGATGTTGGGATGCAAAGACCAACTGCCAAAGAATTGTATGCTGATTTTTGTTAAACTTAAAAATTCAGTGAATAGCAATAATACAAATAGTTCAATTTCATATGAAATACATCTATCAGCAACCTACACCAGTAGATATTTTAATTTCAAAAAATTTCCGAAGAATTTAGTATAGAAATTCCATAAAGGAAATAGTTGTTTGAGGTGAGTACTAAATATAATTTTATTAATTTATTTTACTAATAAATCACTTTTTATTTTGTTTTTTTTTTTTAAAAAAAAAAATGAATAAGAATAATTTACATTTTTATGTGTAAATTTCATTTTATAATTATATTTACATTCTTATTTCAAATGTATTTTATTGTTACTATATTTAAAATAAAATATATTTAAAATAATTTAAAATCCAATTCAGTTTACGGAGATAAATTATTTCTACGATGAATTTTTTTTCATTTAGTAATTGATTTTATCAATGGAAAGANATGGACCAGAAATTCCATCTCATATTGCTATACCTCAATTACTAGTAGACATAATGAAAAGATGTTGGGATGCAAAGACCAACTGCCAAAGAATTGTATGCTGATTTTTGTTAAACTTAAAAATTCAGTGAATAGCAATAATACAAATAGTTCAATTTCATATGAAATACATCTATCAGCAACCTACACCAGTAGATATTTTAATTTCAAAAAATTTCCGAAGAATTTAGTATAGAAATTCCATAAAGGAAATAGTTGTTTGAGGTGAGTACTAAATATAATTTTATTAATTTATTTTACTAATAAATCACTTTTTATTTTGTTTTTTTTTTTTAAAAAAAAAAATGAATAAGAATAATTTACATTTTTATGTGTAAATTTCATTTTATAATTATATTTACATTCTTATTTCAAATGTATTTTATTGTTACTATATTTAAAATAAAATATATTTAAAATAATTTAAAATCCAATTCAGTTTACGGAGATAAATTATTTCTACGATGAATTTTTTTTCATTTAGTAATTGATTTTATCAATGGAAAGATACGAAAATGTGATTGAAAAGATAGAAAAATGAGGAAATTACACAAAATGGAAAGTTAATAGAGAAACGGTAAAAGAAGTTGATGATATTTTATCAAAATTGGAAGTGTTATTCTCCTTTTCAATTTTTATATTATATTATGATAAGTAAATCAAGAAATTTATTGTTATCAACGATTATATTTTTTTTCATATTTTAAAGTGGGTGTGGGTGAGTGGTGGTAGAATTAAGATTTTATTATTATTAACAATAATATATAATAAATAATAAGGGTAACCAAAGTAATTCATTTATTTTACAGATTTTCGCGTACTTTACATGAAAAATATCTTCGTGCATTTCGTTTACATATCTTTGTATTTAACATAGAACTTCTGTAAAGGGAATAGTTATTTGGGTTACGATGAATTTTTTCTACGCGGTCATCACGCCGTCAATAAACCTGCATTTACTATCACACAAGAAGCAAAATTTCATAGTCAGCCGTGTAAATTTCACAAAAGTGTAAAAAGGAAATTTATCCTCATGACATTAAATTTCTATTCATTACTGGCTAAGCAAAACTTAAATATTGTTCGGTGCGGTATTCTGGAATTATTACGTCCTATAGAATTTCCTAGGTGATTTCTGAAAGTTGATCAATATAATCGTTTATCAAAATTAAGAATTATTAATAAGTAATTAGTCTAGAACGTTGGAAATGTGTACACTTTTAATTATGAACTGAATGATTTCTTGTGTTGAGAAAAATGTTAAAGGTATTCCCATAACCAATGATGATTACCAAAATATATTATATAAATAGCATTAGAGATAATTTAATAATTTAATAATATCTGTAATTCTAAAGAATTCATTTTTTTTTTATTATAAAATATTCGTGTAATTTTCTTATTATTTCCTAGGTTTTTTGACTACTTATTTAATAATAAAATGAAATGAATAATAATGCTATTCTAGTAATAATGAAAATTATCAAAAAACTAGAACAGATATAAAAAATGCATTAGAAGAATTTAAACAATTTTATTTCTAAATAAGAAACATTATAATTTTTTAGTCCCATGAAAGTTATTAAGTTACCTTCAAAGGTTTGAATTATATAACATTTACTATAGAGGGGAAAAAAAGGATCTACCCATATCTATTATTTAAAAAATGATGGGAAATTCAATAAAAAGTGTTAAAAATGTGAATATGATACTGAAAAAAAAAATGAAAGGATTATGGGTAAAAATTAAAGGATAATATTTTCATACATTTCGAAAGTAATATTTTTCAAAGATACATTTTATAAAATGTGAGGATCTATCGTGTTATTTCATATTTATTGTTGCTTGCATTCCTGTTGTTCTAAAAAAAAAAAATTATTCAAAAAATGCCATTATAATAAATAAAATCAATAAACAGTTGTCAATAAAACATCTCAACAAATAAACCTGATATTTACCTACCTTCCCATTTCTTTCATCGTTCTGTAAATGAATAAAATAAATTTATAATAAATTTAAATGAATAAAAATAAATTTATAATAAATTTAAATGAANTTTCTTATTATTTCCTAGGTTTTTTGACTACTTATTTAATAATAAAATGAAATGAATAATAATGCTATTCTAGTAATAATGAAAATTATCAAAAAACTAGAACAGATATAAAAAATGCATTAGAAGAATTTAAACAATTTTATTTCTAAATAAGAAACATTATAATTTTTTAGTCCCATGAAAGTTATTAAGTTACCTTCAAAGGTTTGAATTATATAACATTTACTATAGAGGGGAAAAAAAGGATCTACCCATATCTATTATTTAAAAAATGATGGGAAATTCAATAAAAAGTGTTAAAAATGTGAATATGATACTGAAAAAAAAAATGAAAGGATTATGGGTAAAAATTAAAGGATAATATTTTCATACATTTCGAAAGTAATATTTTTCAAAGATACATTTTATAAAATGTGAGGATCTATCGTGTTATTTCATATTTATTGTTGCTTGCATTCCTGTTGTTCTAAAAAAAAAAAATTATTCAAAAAATGCCATTATAATAAATAAAATCAATAAACAGTTGTCAATAAAACATCTCAACAAATAAACCTGATATTTACCTACCTTCCCATTTCTTTCATCGTTCTGTAAATGAATAAAATAAATTTATAATAAATTTAAATGAATAAAAATAAATTTATAATAAATTTAAATGAATAAAAATAAATTTATAATAAATTTAAATGAACAAAAATAAATTTATAATAAATTTAAATGAACAAAAAAAAATTTATAATAAATTTAAATAAAAATAAATTTATAATATAATAAAAATGAATAATAAAAAATTATTTATATCATTATGTTCATTCTGTTCCACCATCTTATTACATATCCAATGTAACGATAATGTGGTTTTGGTCAGTAAATAATTGCAACCAGGTGATATCTTAAAATATCTTAAAATATATTAAAACATCACCTGGTTGCAATCGTGAAATTATTTAGTGGCACTTAAATTACCACCTGGTTAAATGTTCGTGGTGTTAATATTAAACACTCAAAATTCGAGGTGTTCAAATACTTACAAAAAAAAATATATCACCACGAACGTTTGCCAATGTAAAAAATAAAAACTTCACAATACAGTGAAAGAAGTCCTAAAACATTTACTTACTCCATCATCGTCGTCGTCGTCGTCTTCATCATCATCATCATCATCTATCCCATCATCATCATCTTCTTCTTCTTCGACAAAGAAATTCTCATCATCAAAATCATCGAGAATATCATCCTCATATTTCAATGCCTTACCCGTATACCAATCAATGGCACGAGGAATTAATTTCTCTTTTATATCTTCTCCGATTTGATAATCCATTTCAAGACGTTCATCTAAATTATCATCATCGTCGTCGTTATCATCTTCTGGTTCTGCTGGTGGATTAAAGAATTGAAAGAAAGAATCCGTGGGTACTGTGGTCTTTACCACTCGAGTTTTATTTGAACCTAAAATCATAAAATTGTTAATTTTTTTTTTTAAAAAAAAAATTGTTTCCGCAAATAAGCAAAGAATAATGAAAATGAGCAAAGACTATATACCCTTATGTTTTTGTTTTTTCGTTTCCACCGTCACTGTAAGATCTTCACCTTCTTTCCAATTAATATCTGTACCCTCCGCGTGATCATAAACAAAATCCCCACCATATCCCGGTTCATCTTGGTAATAATAAGTTTTTGTCAAGATTTTATTCGTAAAAAATCGATTCTCTTCGAATTCGAATTCAAGCCGAAAACCCGGTTTTTCGAGATATGACATACGTATGTCAATTAAATGCTTTAATGCATCCTCATCCCGATCAGTAATAATTTCTGCAATCGTTCCTAAATTTTTCATAGCCGTAAGCCAAAATTCTGGAATGCCTTTAACAGGTTCTGTCGTACACTCTTTAATCTCTTGTAATTTATTTTTCTCCGGTTGTGCGTTCTCCTCTGTTTCTGTCTGTTGCTCTTCATCAAGCGTCGCGCCTGTTTCTATTTCCTCCTTAGTTGGTTCGCTCTCTCCGCGAACTACTTTTAATCGTTTTTCATATAATGGCCTGTATAACTCTAAATATTTTTTTTCGAGAGCCAAAATATCTTCTTGAAATTTAGCTTCTAACTTGGCATGCTCGGACTGATAATATTTTAATCCATTGATACGATCCTTAACTTCTTCGGGTAGGTTCTCAATGTAACCTGAAGACTTTCCCACTAAAGAATCAAGTTTTCCTTGAAGAAGCGAAACTAACTGAGGGGAAGGTTGTTGATCCATTTTTTTTTTTTTAACAAGGAAAAAAAATTCAAGAATTAAAATTTGGATAAAAGCCTTAGTATATATATGTGTACCCTTAAATTGATAATGATTGGTTGATTTCTCAATACATAAAAAATATCTAAAGTACCGAGACAAGTTATTTTTTTTTTTTGAATTTTTGCAGGTAAATTTCGAACATTCTTTCTCTTCTGGCAAATTTGGAAAATATAAAAATTGGGTACAATTATATACGTTTGCAACAATTCTATACTTAAAGAATCTAAACCCGAATAATAAGTGCTAAAAGAAAGAATCCGAGCACGCTTTTATGCATTGTTCTGCTGGTGAGTATTCCTTTTCTTTTGCCTGTGAATAACTCTTGCCACCATCAAGAGTGATGAATTAAATATATCAAATGTTTAAAGAATTAATTAGATAGATGATTTTTTCAAGTTTATTATTACAGGTTAAATAAAGAAAAACAGGATAAGTTTTGTCAATGGAATTTTTGCAATTTTAATCAAAAATTCGTAAGATTATAATAATATCATATATCTAAATTGTAATTAATATATATCATTAACACATATAATATTAATAGAATTTGCAAAAATTAGAAAATTTTATGATAAAAATATTTGGTGATTTCTCTGATGCTGATCCCCTATATGTCATTGTCGTTTTCAACTTTTTGAAAAAATAAATTATTTAAGCCAATTCAGAGTGTATAAATGAAAATAAGACAAAGACAAACCACTTTCTAATATAGAGTGTTGATCAAACTATAAATGCTTGGCTTGTTACTATTTACAATAGGTAAATAAATTACACAAACATTAATACAATCTTTAATGCTTTATATTATTTTGTAATTTACAGGCAACTTTCACTGCTGATCAGTAAAACCAAAAATTTTGGAAAAGAAAAAACATTAATGCAGGTGAAAACTCTTAAGAAAACTAAGGCTTAGATATTTAATACTATCTAGTTTGAGGCAAGGGGCTCTGCTGGATGAGACTGGGTAGACAAAACCTGAAATACTATTAAATATCTAAGTTGAGATCTTTTTCAAAGAAAATAAAACTTTTGGGCAAGAAGACATAAATGAACTGATCCTTGAGTAGTCTAGCTCTTGTAGCCAAATAGATGAAGGGAAGTTCAGTAACAAACGGTCGGAAGCCTGAATAACAACAATAACGTAATGTTTAACAAAAATTTTATGGTTCACTTTTTTTTTTTTTTATACTAATGGGAATTTTTTTCATTTATTGAGAGATATACAAAAATCAGCTAGACCCTGAATTTTATCATGTGATCAGATAAACAAAATCAGATATAACAAAATAAATCACAACTATTCTTTTTCATCAATTACGAGACAAAATAAACAAAATCACTTGAAGTAGATCAGATAATTTAGGGATGAGCTTGATTANCTGCTGATCAGTAAAACCAAAAATTTTGGAAAAGAAAAAACATTAATGCAGGTGAAAACTCTTAAGAAAACTAAGGCTTAGATATTTAATACTATCTAGTTTGAGGCAAGGGGCTCTGCTGGATGAGACTGGGTAGACAAAACCTGAAATACTATTAAATATCTAAGTTGAGATCTTTTTCAAAGAAAATAAAACTTTTGGGCAAGAAGACATAAATGAACTGATCCTTGAGTAGTCTAGCTCTTGTAGCCAAATAGATGAAGGGAAGTTCAGTAACAAACGGTCGGAAGCCTGAATAACAACAATAACGTAATGTTTAACAAAAATTTTATGGTTCACTTTTTTTTTTTTTTATACTAATGGGAATTTTTTTCATTTATTGAGAGATATACAAAAATCAGCTAGACCCTGAATTTTATCATGTGATCAGATAAACAAAATCAGATATAACAAAATAAATCACAACTATTCTTTTTCATCAATTACGAGACAAAATAAACAAAATCACTTGAAGTAGATCAGATAATTTAGGGATGAGCTTGATTACTAAACTGGCAAGCAAGGAGAATTTTGGATACGTGCCTAGTCACTTTTTTTAACACATGAGTTGTTAAAACTAAACAGCAGACATTAGACCCAACTGATTTTTTGCTAACAAAGGAGATTATGATTTTGAAAATGAACTCAACGACATCTTTATGGGAGAAGGGTTTTAAAATTTTTTCTTTTTAACTGAAAGTACCATTCGGGCGTGATCCCGGCAATTTTATATTCAGATTGGTCATGAAAGAATAGGGACAGGTTTTGGCAAATCAGTTCCCAATAC
This sequence comes from Diversispora epigaea, assembly GCA_003547095.1. Classification (NCBI taxonomy): domain Eukaryota; kingdom Fungi; phylum Glomeromycota; class Glomeromycetes; order Diversisporales; family Diversisporaceae; genus Diversispora; species Diversispora epigaea. The sequence goes on along the minus strand of PQFF01000664.1, from coordinate 2,407 downwards.
CAATTGGCAATAATAAATCATACTGTAGACTAGAATTTAATTTTAATTTTAGTAAGCTTTTTTATATATTCAATTGTTTTAGTTAGTTCATGTAGCAACTTTACAATAAATAAACATTGTTACTTTTTTTTTTCTTTAATTATTTTATTATTATTACTCTTAATCTTTTTTCTTTTATTTATTATTTATTTATTTTTTCATTATTTATTGTTATCCTTATTCTTTTATTATTATTTATTTATTTATTTATTATTTATCATCAACTTTACTCTTATTTTTATTTTTATATTTCTTATTTTTTATTTTCTTTTATTGTTTTTTTTTTACTTTCTTATTATCTTATTAATTTTCACGATGTGATTATCATGTGTCACATGTAACAATGAACGAATTAATTAATGGCTGTGTTCGATTACATGATTTTTGCGTACTTGTCTAGGAGAATTATTGCTTATTCTAAACGACTATTACTATTAATGACATGCTATCTTGAATACTTTTATTAAATTTTAATGGCTCTGTAGCAATAGATAAATTATAATTAAGTTTCCTGATGATGTATTTATTCTTATATTAATTAATAGATTTATTATATAATTGTAGTAGATAATTAAAAAAAATATAAAAGAATCTTAATTTTGTTGATGGTTTAAAAGGTTCAAAGTGAGAAACTAGAAAAAAACACTCGAAATAATTATTAATAACCATTAGAAATAATAAAAATATTACAATTATTAGATAATTCTTACACCTTTTTATTTAAATTATAAGATAATTTTATTAAATAAAGAAAAAAATTTTAATTCTCATACATATTTCATTTTGATCTTAAATGAATCTATCTATTATTTTCTAAATAAAACAACTGTCTTTTTAATAAAATAAAATACTTGATTGCAGTCCCACATCAGGAAATTTTCGTGTGTTTTTTTTCATTTTTTTAACTTCTCTTGTGATTTTCGAAGTATAGAGTGATTTTCTACTAAGGTATTTCTAAGATAAATAGAACGGCCTTGTTCTTAGCTACAAAATAATATATATTTCATCCTTGTAGCATCAATATTCGCGAAGTTATTCCAGTTTAAAGAAAGAGCATCGTGAAAAAATCGTGCGAAAATTTCTGGAAAACTTGTGCAAATTTTCACAAATTTTTGTGATGCAAAATTCTGCAAAATTGCACAAAAATTTTTGCAAGTTTCCAGAAATTTTCGCACGATTTTTTTTTACAAACGCTCTTTCTTTAAATCAGAATAACTTCGTAAATATCGATGCTACTAAGAAGAAATATATACTATTTTATAGCTAAAAACAAGGCCGTTCTATTTATCTTAGAAATACCTTAGTAGAAAATTATTCTGTACTTTGAAAATCATAAGCGAAGTTAAAAAAAATGGAAAAAAATGCACGAAAATTTGCGGAAATTTCAACACTTTAGGAAACTTACGCAAACTTTCACAAATTTTCACCTTATAAAATTTCCTGATGCACTTCTAAAAATATATAAAATTAATAATTCCTATAAAATTGATTATCAAATTCATTTTTTTTCTACCTAATATTTTGTGTAACTATTAATTCGGAATTACATAATTCAATTAAATTATTTACAAATCCTTGTAAAATTTTGTAATCTTGTAATTTTTCTTAAAAACTTAATATTCATCATTATTTTTTCTCTTTTTTTATAATATTTTAAATCTATCCATATTATTTCACTTACCTTTAATTACTACCAGCTAAACTATAGTACTTTTTCTTATCAAAATACTATTATTCTCCCAAAAGATAATATCAATGTAATTCCTTTAGTTAAAAAAAAATATATATTATTTTGTAATTTATTTTACTAATAAAGATAAACAATGTCAATAAATCCAGGATTAAATATTCTATACTAAAGATGAAATTCTCTTGTATTGGTAAAAAAAGATTTCATCAAATCAATATAATAATTTTAAAGGATTTATTTTAAATATAAAGTATTGTTTAATATAAAATGTCAATCAAATTATAAATATTTGACTTGTTACTATTTATAATAGATAAATAAATTACACAAACATTAATACAATCTTTGATGTTATATACTAGAGATAAAATTCTAAATAAATGATGTGATATATATATAAAGTTTTACTTCTACTACATAAATAGATGTGCAAAAATATAAAAAACATTAAGTTCAGGAAATGTTGATTATATTAGGAAATTTTTTATATCAGAGATTATTGTAATAATTTTGTTTTCAAAGGTTATTGAAGGCACTGGTCGAAAATTTATAAAAACACACCTATCGGGTACCAGATAGGTGCAGTATCCGTGCCTAATATCGTACACATATCGGGTACCCGATAGGTGTGAGAAAACATTTTTCACACTTATCGGGTACCCGATATGTGTAAAAAAA
>PQFF01000102.1:1637390-1658520 GCA_003547095.1 Diversispora epigaea | reverse complement strand
GGCGAATATCGATGCTACAGAGATGAAACACATATCACCTTGTAGCTAAGAACCGGGGCTTTCGATCTGTCTTAGAAATACCTTTGTGAAAAATCGCTTCCTGTTCCACAATCTGCGAGAGAAGTCTGAAAACGGAATTTTATATGTAAATCTTTAGAAATAAAGTTACACAATCATCAAAGAACAAATTGATCGTGCATCTCATAACTTTAAAGCTTGATGCAGCGACTTGGTACTATGACAATGAGCCCTTTCACCTTTTTTTTTATTAATTTACCGTTTTAAAAATATTCCATACAAAAATAATATCCGCTATGCATTCTAATCATATAACTATAATAAAAATGATTATTATTATGCAAACTATTATTATTACTTTTCAAAAATGTATAATTCTATGCAAATAAATTCTTATGACATTTTTATTTTTTTTATATGATGGATATGCAAACTATTGTAATATAATATTTCGGGGTCCTATATATATAATCCGGATTATAATCCGAATTATAATCCGGATGATCCGTATCCTTAATCCGTTTTTATTTCGGATAAAATCCTTTTTTAAATAACAAATCCGGATTATAGGATCCATCTGGATTATAGGATCTATCCGGATTTATAGGATTAAGGATCAGAACACTACCCGATACCTTTGATTTGATGATAATAGTCATCAGGAAGTTTTTTTAACCGTAAATTTACAAAAAAAAATTGCGTAAATTTGCGTAATATTGCGTAAATTTACGGTTAAAAAAATTTCCTGATGTATCATCTATGACAATTAATTAATTAATTACCTATAGCTTGTAGATTAAAATATTAGATTCAACGTCATTTGGAAGTGTAGTATTTAACTGTTGGTATAAGTCTAAAAGTCATGAGATGCACTTTGCGGTGTGAACTTGTTCCTTTGACAATCACCTTTTCGTTTTTTGTAATTTGGATCAATAATATAATATATTGTAATTGGACAAAAATATTATAATCGGATTGTTATTTTCGTTAATTTTTCACATGGAACTCTCCACCTCAACCGTATTTTGCTGAGATTTTTAAAGTGCACATAAAGCTTAATTTTTTTTCTTAATGCATTTTTTGCGTTGCGTGCAACAGTTTTGGAGGTTTTTTTTAATGACATGCCATCCGAATTCTGTTTCTTGTCGTGATTGAATTTTTGAATTCATTTCGACCCTTTAACGTTCCATATGATCGCCAAGATTATCTGCCATTTGATAATGTTTTAATGATGTTTCTTTTTGATCGAAAAAAGAAATTTGTAAACATGAGAATTGTTAATACAGAGATGATTTTGTGCAAATTGCAAAAACAATTTTTTTTAACTTGTTTCCCTTTTACCAAATATTATTTATCCATCCATTCAATTCCTTCTCAATAATTTTTAAAGAAAAATGAAATGGTATTAATGAATACGTAACAACAATAAAAATGATGTTATTGTTAGGTTACGAGATCTACTTTTGTTTAGTAATTTTTCTATTTTCAGCGCAGCGTAGTACATACGAGCATTACATACAGTACATGGTTTCGTAAGATAACTGTGCTGGAGAGTAAAAAGTCGGGATTGCATACTATACTGTATTGTAATATTTTTTGAAATAAAATGATGATTTTTATTTATTTTTATTTTGTTAAATACATGTATATATATATATATATATAATATAATTAAATCCAATAGCGGTTATTATTTATATCTTTTGACATTTTTTGTTATTATTGTTTATAATAGAGGTCGTTGCCAAATTGTGGTCGCTGTGGTTGTTAAGGAATGATAGTCATATTCTTATTAACCGCATTTACAGATGGATTTTTTAGATTTGCTGCAATCTTTTCATCATTATAAACTTTCCCAGAAAGTCCTGCGCCCAAAGCGAATGAAATTAAAACCATCCATCCAACTACATTGGAAGCAGCATAAGCATTGCATAATTTTATTCCTCCATAATAAGGTTTTTTATCAAGTCCAGGACATCTTCTTTTGTAGGCCCAATCGAGATTGGTAAATACTATTTTTTTTTATAAATAAGTAAATTGGATATATATAATGAATTAGATATTTTTGAAAACAATTGACAACAATTGACAATTCGAAAATAAATAAATTACCTTCGGTAACCCATAAAATTACAAAGACACTAAATACAAATACGTAGATTTGAAAAGTCAAAGTTAGTAGAAAAAATTACGGGAACTAAAAATTGTAAAAAAAGGAATATACTTACGCATCGAAAGCCATAAAATAAATTTTACTTCGTTTTTCCCAAATCTTTTTAAACGATGCAAGATATCCGACTATAAAAATATTGTACAACGTATAAAAAATATGAATAAATTTAACATAATATAATGAATGAATTAATTAATTATAAATACTTACAAATACTAATTAATGTAATTAGCAAAACGACGTATACCCATATTACCGCGCTTCCTTTACCACTATTTTTTTTAATTGTTAAAAAATGATTAGTTAGTTCGTATAACTTTGAATTCAAATTATTCAAATTATTCAAATTGCAATAATTTTAATAATAGTTTTAATTAATCAAATGAAATTATGTTATTTGATAATACATACTATTTGGAATTTGTGAAATATAATGTAGCTAGATCGTAAGATTTATCAGAATCAGGTAAATAATAATAACCCGAATAAAAATCAAATTCTTCCATCACAGAAACTGTAGGCGCCGACTTGCATGCTTTCTGTAAATATACAGTAAATAGTGGTATGAAATTCATATTAAGTACACGATGATGTAAAGAGAAGAATAGAAAGTGAAATAAATACGATACGAACCCACTATAATATTTGTCATAAGAAGCATAATTTGAATGCCCCTTATTCTGAGGAAAAGTTTTTTAGGAAGACCCATCTTTGAAAAAATATGTATTTTTCAAGTTGTTTGGTTTATTTTCGAAAAGTTATACGAATATATTTATATATGTATTTCGTTGACTTAAATTAAAATAATTGAAATTTTTTTTTTCTAAAAAAAAAACAGATATTCAAAAGGGTATTTAAGACTTCTTTATATCATTAATTGATTTATATTGTTTACAGTATTTCGTTTTTTTCATTATATTATTATTAGATCCAACAAAAAAAAATGAAGAATAGATATTCTCAAAAATATGTAAATCAAAAATGCGGTGCAACTCATTTTACTACTAAAAGTAAATAGATATTCTCAGTTTGCCATTGTTTTGTAAATCTGTCCGTAAATCAAAAATGCAGACCATATGATGCTGCCGTTTAGAGTAACCATGAATATCAGATATTATATAATCAATTGCCCAGTTTCTTCAATTACTTATGATATCTCCTATCCGAAATTACCGAATTACCTTTTTACATCACATCATTGAAAAGACTTTTTTCAGATAACAAAAACTAAAAACAGAAATTTATTGAAAATTTATAATTTTAAGATAAGTATGTTAGATAATACGAAGATGGAAGCAATTGTGTGGCTGTATAATAACTGGTTTTATGATACGAAATGTTATCTCTGTTAACAAAAATTTAATTATCTTTGTGCAACCGTAATTTTTTCTTTTCTTTCTTTTCTTAAAAATATAAAAAAAAATATTTAACGCGTTAATATTTCGATTTCAAGATATTTTTTCTTATTTGCAATTTTTTTAGTATTTCCGGAGATTCATGATACATTTTCTGTATTTTGAACCATGTAACTGTTAGAAGTGATTGAGCAAAGTTGTTAAACATGTTCGAAACTATTCGGATATCATTTTTTCAGGGCATTCGCATGAAATTATTAGGTTATAACCTGTCTGCTTTGACAAAAGCAGACAGGTTATAACCTACCACGCAGAAATTGGAGCAGACGATCATTTTGTAAATCACATGCTACAGGGCTTATCCTCTATATAATGAGATAAGCTCACAGCTTATCTTCTATATAATGAGATAAGCTTACGGCTTATCCTCTATATAATAAGATAAGCTCACGGCTTATCTTCTATATAATGAGATAAGCTCACAGCTTATCTTCTATATAATGAGATAAGCTTACGGCTTATCCTCTATATAATAAGATAAGCTCACGGCTTATCTTCTATATAATGAGATAAGCTCACAGCTTATCTTCTATATAATGAGATAAGCTTACGGCTTATCCTCTATATAATAAGATAAGCTCACGGCTTATCTTCTATATAATGAGATAAGCTCACAGCTTATCTTCTATATAATGAGATAAGCTTACGGCTTATCCTCTATATAATAAGATAAGCTCACGGCTTATCTTCTATATAATGAGATAAGCTCACAGCTTATCTTCTATATAATGAGATAAGCTTACGGCTTATCCTCTATATAATAAGATAAGCTCACGGCTTATCTTCTATATAATGAGATAAGCTCACAGCTTATCTTCTATATAATGAGATAAGCTTACGGCTTATCCTCTATATAATAAGATAAGCTCACGGCTTATCTTCTATATAATGAGATAAGCTCACAGCTTATCTTCTATATAATGAGATAAGCTTACGGCTTATCCTCTATATAATAAGATAAGCTCACGGCTTATCTTCTATATAATGAGATAAGCTCACAGCTTATCTTCTATATAATGAGATAAGCTTACGGCTTATCCTCTATATAATAAGATAAGCTCACGGCTTATCTTCTATATAATGAGATAAGCTCACAGCTTATCTTCTATATAATGAGATAAGCTTACGGCTTATCCTCTATATAATAAGATAAGCTCACGGCTTATCTTCTATATAATGAGATAAGCTCACAGCTTATCCTCTATATAATGAGATAAGCTCACGACTTATCCTCTATATAATGAGATAAGCTCACAGCTTATCCTCTATATAATAAGATAAGCTTACAGCTTATCCTCTATATAATGAGATAAGCTTATGGCTTATCCTCTATATAATGAGATAAGCTCACGGCTTATCCTCTATATAATAAGATAAGCTCACGGCTTATCTTCTATATAATGAGATAAGCTCACAGCTTATCTTCTATATAATGTGATAAGCTCACAGCTTATTCTCTATATAATGTGATAAGCTCACGGCTTATCCTCTATATAATGAGATAAGCTCACAGCTTATCTTCTATATAATGAGATAAGCTTACGGCTTATCCTCTAGATAATGAGATAAGCTTACAGCTTATCTTCTATATAATGAGATAAGCTTACGGCTTATCCTCTATATAATAAGATAAGCTCAAGACTTATTTTTTATATAATGAAATAAGCTCAGGGTTTATCTTCTATATAATAATTATTCTCTATATAATGGGATAAGCTCAGGACTTATCTTTTATATTAAAATAAACTTACAGTTTATTTTTTATATAATAAAACAAAATCGTAGATTATTTTAGATATGTTTTTCATATGTAAAAATTTTTTTTCACTTGTAATTTACAAACTTTAAAGTAATTTTTTACTAAATTATTTCTATTATAATTAAAATTATCTTATTCTTAACTATAAAATAATGTATGTTTCATTTTTGCAGCATCAATATTCATCAAGTTATTACAATTTAAAATTAAGTATTACGAAAATTTAAAATTTTTATTATTACTAAATTATATAATAAACTTTTTTATTTAATAATATAATATTAAAACTGCTATTAAGTAAATATAAAGATATAGATAAAATATTTATTCTGTAAACATTTCAAACGTTTTAGACGATTTAATCTTAAAAGAAAAATACGTAAATATAATTCGTAATTTTAGTGTAACAATTCTGAAAATTTTACAAAATGTATATTTTACTTGTATCTTTATGTATACTTAGTAGCAATTTTAATATTATATTATTAAATAAAAAAGTTTATTATATAATTTAGTAATAATAAAAATTTTAAATTTTCGTAATACTTAATTTTAAATTGTAATAACTTGATGAATATTGATGCTGCAAAAATGAAACACACATTATTTTATAATTAAGGATAAGATTATTTTAATTATAATAGAAATAATTTAGTAAAAAATTACTTTAAAGTTTGTAAATTACAAGTGAAAAAAAATTTTTACATATAAAAAACATATCTAAAATAATCTACAATTTTGTTTTATTATATAAAAAATAAACTATAAGTTTATTTTAATATAAAAGATAAGTCCTGAGTTTATCTCATTATATAGAGAATAATTATTATATAAAAGATAAGCCCTGAGCTTATTTCATTATATAAAAAATAAGTCTTGAGTTTATCTTATTATATAGAGAATAAGTTCTGAGCTTATCTTATTATATAAAGAATAAGTTCTGAGCTTATCTGATTATATAGAAGATAAGTCCCGAGCTTATCTTATTATATAGAGGATAAGCCATAAGCTTATCTTATAATATAAAGGATAAGCTGTGAGCTTATCTCAATATATAGAGGATAAGCTGTGAGCTTATCTCATTATAAAGGATAAGTTGTGAGCTTATCTTATTATATAGAGGATAAGCTGTGAGCTTATCTCATTATATAGAGGATAAGCCGTGAGCTTATCTCATTATATAGAGGATAAGCTGTGAGCTTATCACATTATATAGAGGATAAGCTGTGAGCTTATCACATTATATAGAGGATAAGCTGTGAGCTTATCACATTATATAGAGGATAAGCCGTGAGCTTATCTCATTATATAGAGGATAAGCCGTGAGCTTATCTTATTATATAGAGGATAAGCTGTAAGCTTATCTCATTATCTAGAGGATAAGCCGTAAGCTTATCTCATTATATAAAGGATAAGCTGTGAGCTTATCTCATTATATAGAGGATAAGCTATGAGCTTATCTCATTATCTAGAGGATAAGCAGTGAGCTTATCTCATTATATAGAAGATAAGCTGTAAGCTTATCTCATAATGTAGAAGATAAGCCGTGAGCTTATCTCATTATATAAAGGATAAGACATGAGCTTATCTCATTATCTAGAGGATAAGCTGTGAGCTTATCTCATTATATAAAGGATAAGCTATGAGCTTATCTCATTATATAGAGGATAAGCTATAAGCTTATCTCATTATATAAAGGATAAGCCATGAGCTTATCTCATTATCTAGAGGATAAGCTGTAAGCTTATCTCATTATATAGATGATAAGCTCTAAGCTTATCTCATTATATCGAGGATAAGCCGTAAGCTTATCTCATTATATAGAGGATAAGCTGTAAGCTTATCTTATAATCTAGAGGATAAGTTGTATCTTAATTTTTTAAATCGGCCTAATTTATACTGTTAATGCAGGCCGTCTGCGTCACAGGATATAACCTGTCTGCTTTTGTCCACGCAGACAGGTTATATCCTAAAAAATCATGCGAATGTGGTGCATTTTTTACAAAGCTTTCTCCTTTTAGAACTTTGTGACATTTTTTTTAGTACTTTAGTAAAAGTAAACTGACATTGAGTAATTAAGTAAATCAAAAATAAAAATAAAAAATTGCAAGTTTTTCAAAACTGCTACATTTTTGAACCAATAATATTTTGGTTTCTATATAGAAAATTGCACAATTAATTGTCAAAGATCATTAAGCATCGATTCGTTTATTATGATAATTGATAAATTTATCATTTAGATACCCAATTGTATTTTTCTTTGATNGTGAGCTTATCTCATTATATAGAGGATAAGCTGTAAGCTTATCTTATAATCTAGAGGATAAGTTGTATCTTAATTTTTTAAATCGGCCTAATTTATACTGTTAATGCAGGCCGTCTGCGTCACAGGATATAACCTGTCTGCTTTTGTCCACGCAGACAGGTTATATCCTAAAAAATCATGCGAATGTGGTGCATTTTTTACAAAGCTTTCTCCTTTTAGAACTTTGTGACATTTTTTTTAGTACTTTAGTAAAAGTAAACTGACATTGAGTAATTAAGTAAATCAAAAATAAAAATAAAAAATTGCAAGTTTTTCAAAACTGCTACATTTTTGAACCAATAATATTTTGGTTTCTATATAGAAAATTGCACAATTAATTGTCAAAGATCATTAAGCATCGATTCGTTTATTATGATAATTGATAAATTTATCATTTAGATACCCAATTGTATTTTTCTTTGATGGAATTTCGGAAAGAAGTTCGTTATCTATAAGTAAATATTCAAATATGAAAATAACGAAAATAAAAATTTAATTTTCGCCAAAAAAAGGATTCCTTTACCAAAAATGAAATGGTGATCATTATTAAATATTCATTTTCAAATAATAATTTATTTTTACGCCAAAAAAGTGGAAATCATTCCTTTTATAGACCCTTTGAATAAAAAAAATTCCAACATGAAAACGAAGATCATCTTTTTTTCCAAATTCCCAGACCAAACTAATTAAGAAACGAAGATCATTTCCATTTTTCAAAAAGGAGCGATTTTCCTCACCATTCTTATTAAGTCATGAAGCAATTATTCAACAGATTTATGGAACAACTCAATCCTAAAATACAAAGTAGTATTGGTGAATTTATTATTATTAAATGCATGTGAAATATTTGAAACCTAAAGATCCAATCTAATAAAGTTCCCTGGCCCTGAACCCGTGTTCAAAATTTGACGATACAATATCAATGTTCGTGTCATAAGGAAGGTAATATTTAATTGTTGTATTGACTGATCTCTAAGTAATAAACAATAAATAATCTTGCTTAATTATTAAGGATAAATTAATTTATTGAAAAAACAAGATTAATATTTCATTTGCATTTCATCTTGCTTTTTGTATTATAAATAAATTATTAATAATAAATCAGTTTTTTCATCACCAAATAATATAAAATAAGCGAAATTTAGACTTAATGAAAAGAAAATATCTATGTTTATTGATAATGTAAATACGAAATAAAATCGAAATAAACCAAGTTAAAGAACTAATCTCCATAATTATCTAGATATAATATAAAAAATAATAATAATGAACTATACACTATAGTTATGAATATTTAATAGTTAAAAACAATTATTGCATCGAAAACAACAATGATTAAGAATTAATTTTGTTGAAATACCGATTCTAAGTGGATATTTTTGTCTAAGATTATGTTTCAGCACATGAATTATTAGATCAAGGATGAGGGGAAGGAGGATTCATATTATTGACAGATTTATAGGGATATGTATACTATAAATTTATGGATAATTTAATATACATTTTTTTAAATTCATCAGTCTAACAAATTCTTGTCAAGTCTTGTTCCGTATAACATTGCATCCCCATCGTCTATGTCAGAAATAAACAATAAACAATTAGCATCCACAGTTTATTAATAAGTAATAATTAAAACCTGCTACTTACATTGTTTGCCTGTACCCTGAGTCCATCCACCAAAAGGTCTGTAATTATTTAAAACAGGGTTTTTATCGTAAATTGAATACCATAATGGAAGGCTAGAATCCAAAACCCAATTCTTATCTCCAGTAATTGTTTGCTTTACAAATTATTACGTGTCAGCTCTCCTTGCAAGTGAGGAGAAATAAATATGTAAAAAATTACCAACCGAGTATATACCGAAATTCCAACCAGTGAATTTCCAAGCGGTATGAAATTCTTTCAATATTTGTCGCTTTCTGACCTGACCCGAATTCCAATTACCAGAAGAAGGATTTATTTCAATATCTAACCAAACTCTTTGAACTATGACCCGATGGGTATTAATCAATTGAACCAATTAATTGACTTGTTGTCGAGGAGTTTTACAAGTTGACCTTCCGGTATATGGGAACATATATGCATAAATTTTGATGTACCCGGCTTTTTTAGCATTCGATCCCACCTCCAGGATTAAGGCAATAGACTTCACGGTAACCACGAATAATGGCAAGTTCATAGCCTAAATTTTTAGTACATTTGAAGGCAGTTACTGATGTTAAAGCAGAAACATCGATTGCAAGTCTGGAAAACGCCTGGTTTGTCATTGAAACGATGATGTAAAGATGGCTAAGGCAGTGAATATGAATTTCATTTTATTGTTTGTTATTTAATTAAATTTTTATATGAGGTTAAATGAATTGAATCGAGTGTATTTATACTTGTTTGAATATTAAAACTTCAACTAAACACGTGCGTATACATGCAATAATTGTGAATAAAAATATATAAACTCCACAACGCTTATTAAGATAAAAATAGTAATATGAATCGATGTGTTCGAAAGAACTCCGTTATATGCATAAGGGTTTCATTGTTGCCATTTTATGACTGTACAAACCTGAATCATTTGGAGAAAATTGGTTTGTTAATACTTTCGAACAATAATAATATGTAGCTTTATTATGACCTGAGGTATTGTTTCCTTAAATAAAATATTCCCACGAATCATCGGATCAAGACCATTACCTTTGCGTAATAATTTTTTTCAAATAATATTTATCTTTGAATATTTGATCCTCAGCACAATAAACGAATATTATTGTTTTTAAACAATTGGAAACCTATGATTTAAAGCATATACAAAGATATCATAATGAAATATCAATAAAATTCTATAGTAATTAACAAGCGCGACTATTTACATTAAGTGATGAACATTTTAAAGTTATTAAAGAATATGTAGTTCAATTTGATATAGAAGAAACAAATAAAGTGGCTAAGAGGCAAAAACTTGTTTATAAAAAATTATAAAAGACTGTGAACAGGGCTCTCCATTTTTTTACAGAGAGCTCTACCTCTAACTCTATTATTTGGGACGGAGTGAGGTAATTCTGATTCACGCTTAAGGGATATTCCCCAACAGTATATGGTGCACTGATCCTTAAATATGATTGGGAATTCAAAATTTAAGAATATTATGGGATTCCAGATCTAATCTATACAGATATCCGTCATGTGCCATAATGATTTACATATTTTTCTCATTAATATCTCCATGGTGCTTCTTCACAAGATGAAATTCTTGAGGGTGAAGACAAGACATAGACGCTTTATAGGTATTGAGTTTTCGGAAAAAGATAATAAAGGAACTGATTCATTTCAGAATTTTACTTTATACAAATCATTTGAACATGAAGCCTAACCCACGTAGCACATAATACTGAAATATTTTACTTGGTGTCCACACAAAGCACAATTTTATATAATATATTTTTCTGTATTAATTAGGCTTTAGGTAAACACATAATGATCACATTAATTTTCAAAATATTTGGTGTATTTTGATTGATAACGATTTTTAACTAAAATCATCTTGACAAAATGGAAATTTTTTCAAAAAATCTCCAAACCATTTATTATCTACTATAATTATTTATTTTAATGTGGAATATTGAAAATCGACAATAGAAAAGTCTGAAGTGGTATTAAAAAGTTTGATGGTATTTAACTGAGGAGTAATATTTAATTTATATAAATTATATGGAAATTTAGATATAATTTAAAAAATTTATTATTTAGAGAAAATTCATTCGAGAACAAATGCTGGAACGGCATCAATTGGATTTTTAAAATTACAAAAGATCTAGAAACTCACGAATATGTGATAGGTTTGCAAAATTTTAAAGGAGAAGTTATTTAAATAAAAATTTTAATAATATCAATTCTATAAATTATAAATTATACTATTTAAAACTTAGCTAAAGAATTTTTAGAAATTAGATATAGTTTATCCCTGTTAAATATGATATGATTTGGTTCAATGCTTACAAGATAACAATATTCTCAAAAAAGCAATTATGCAATTCTCAGGACAAAAAAGTGTTAGTGTTGAAGGCGCTAGAGCTTACAAAAAAAATTAATGAAAAACTAAAATCTTATACTATAAACACTTTAATTATTATTATTGATAACTCTAAAAATATCCTTTACAAGAAATCTCTTATTCTTTAAATAATGATTCTTCTCAAACACCTATATTTAATAATTGTACTTTCTCCAATGTAACTTTAATATTCAAAAGCAATAGTTTTTAACCAATTATGTAAATCTATATAATAATTAAATTAATAAAGAATTCGTTTGTTTATTTCCAAAAAATTCGTTCAATTCCAGTACAGCATTGCATATCGCGAGATTAATAATAAATTAAATAAATAATCTAATCATATTATTATGTAATAAGAATGCTGATTTATTAATTAATTAATTGTAATTATTAATTGCTAACTCAGACCAGACGATTGATAAATTAATTATTTCAGATGGAATGAAATTATGAATAAAAAAAAATACCACATTCCGTGAGAATAAAAATTTTAATCAAAAAAACGTAGAAATCCTTTTACAAAAAGGAAAATGGTGAAACAAATTGATGATTACATCTCATATGGTTGAATTTTTTTATTTATTTAAAAGGTTCATATCAATAGTATCAAGCGCTGCATTAACTTAAAAGTTGAGATGCACTTTGCGGTATGAATGATTTTTTCTTTTGACAATCACCATTTCATTTTTGCAAAAGTCCTTTTAAAAAAGAAAACTTCGAAACAATTATTTTAATCAATGAAAGCGAGTTACAGTATTTTAATCAAATAATGAAATAAACAATTGACTGGATTTTTAATTGTCTCATTTTATATAAAGCAATGTATCAATAAAATAAAATATTTTTCGCGGAATTTTTTTAATTTTTTTTTAATTTACTATCTTATATTTCTATCTTAATAAACATCTTTATTATATATTAATTAATTAATGAATTAATTGAAATTTACTATTTTAACAAAATTCTAAAATTATAAATGTAAAAAAATTAAATTAAAAAGTACGAGATTAGCTCTGTGGATCTTATTTATATAAAAATTTAAAAATATAATCATAATATGTAATCAAATAATAATATAAAATGATTTCATATATATAAGATCAGCCGACTGACATTGTGTAATGCGTCGTAATAAAACTCCTTTTCTTTCATCTTGCTTTCCATCTAAAACTCTATAACTGTAACATAAAAAGTAATTTTATTGTTTTTATCTTGTTTTTATCATTTAAATGAATGATATAATTAGTATAAAAAGTAGACATTTTTTGAACATGAATGATAATTTTGTTGTTTTTTTTTGTGAGGAAACCTCAAGATTTCGAAGATTTCAATTGTCATTTTTTCTGTCTTATTGCTTTTTCCTCCATTTGGTTGCTTGCTAATTTGTTTCTTATTATTATTTTCATCATTTAATATTATATTTATTTATAATTTTTAGTTTCATAAAGAATTTGAGAAAGAGAACATCACTTTGACTCTTCATAATGTCAGAGCTAATTTTTATAGCAAGAAAATTATCAATATATTCTCCTTGGAAAAGGTACTGAACTTGTTTTTATTTCTTTTATATTATATTCAATGAAGATGGGAATTATTCATATTAAATTTTAATGGTTTATATATAATGTTAGTAAGAAAAAATTATGATTGCTAGTCTCAAACTCTTAATGAGGAATTGATAAAGATCGTTTATTAAGAAAAACCACTTCTAGACTTTTTTTTTCAAGATTAATTAGATTACTGCAACACCAGTCAACAAAACTAAATTTAAGATTACTATGGATGTCGCAATTAATGAGGTACAATAATAAAATAAAATAGAATTCTAAATTCATGAAAAGATCACTTTTTTTTTTTATTTGATATTGAAATAAATAATTCCTATTTTATAGGGTAGGGCAACATCATATTCGCAAACTTATTAAGAAACAGATAGCCGAATTGATTTGATTTACTTTCCATTTGCGAGCCAACTGGATCAAGCAAGGTGTGGATATTTTTAATCGTGGTAATGAATACATTTAATGATATAGCCATGGCAACTGTTTCTAGTTCGATTTTATATTATTTATTGGATATAATATAAGTATTTTTTAAAATTAATTCTCTCTTGTATATATGTATTGTATTTTTTTTTAAAGTTTTAGCGGGATTCCTTATATGAAGGATCATGGAAATTGAGAGACAATGTTACTGGTTGGTTTACTTTTGGATCTGGTCGATTCAAGATTTTATAAATTATAATTACCTATCAAAATAATGGATTAGAGAAATTTTTAAGAATTGTGCATGTATTATACCATTTTTAAAAAATCATATTATTTCTTTTAATTTTCTTTGTTACATGGAACAAAAAATAGAATATTTCATGCATTACAATTCTTGGGAGATATTGAGCTTTAAAAGAAGGTATGACTTCGTACTGTTGATACAGCTAAGCACAACCATCCATCTTTTTTGAACAAGAGATTAAAATATTGTATTGATTCGATCTATTTTTTATTATTAACGATTATAATAACAGCATTTCATATTTTTTGTTATTTAATATTTTCTACTAATGACAATTTTATTTCTATTAACGATTTATATTTTATTATTATCACTATTATACTATCATGGAAATCTACCAATTGATCGATTTTCATTGAATGTTCATCTCGATACATTTGGATGATTCTTGTTTTGATTCAGATAAGCGATACTCAAAATGCAATTTGATAATCATAGAGTGAAGAGTACCGATCCACCAATTCAAAAATAAACAGCCATAAAGATTTTTTTGGGATTTAAGAATGTTCCATAATGGTGACCTTTATGTTGGCTTCAAGCACCATAAAATGAACTTCCATAGTGAAGAAATACAATTAAGAACAATTCCCGAGATTAATGATCTTCCCAATTCCATTATCTCCGTGCACATCTAACACTTCCGATCTAATAAAATAATAATAATTTATCATAATAAATAATAATTCTAACCTTGTTTGATAATTATAATAAATTTTTTGTTGAATAAAGTAATTAACACAATTACCTTGAAATCTTTGATCCCAATAAACAATCATTTAGCAATTTATTTACTATGCACACCACGATTTGATTTTTATCTCTGGTTGCCATAATAAATATTTTAGATAAACAAGATAAAATTTACCACCCCATCCGAAATATTAAAATTATTATTTAAATGATTCCCTTTAAAATAATATGAACATGGAGCTATCATATATTCCGGATCTTTTGTAATTCCATAATAAAATGAAAAACCACTTGTTTTCAAGTGAATTATCATCTAAGTAATATATATTATATGTTTTCAAGAAAATTTTCGAATATTACTTTACAACATTTAAAAACCTTCATTTATATCTACAATATTATCAAACTTTTTTAATACCGCTTCATGTTGGCCTATCTAAGAATACATTCATCAGTTCACTTCACATAACAAATAATACCATTTTACCTTTTGCTATCGTGAAATCCATCATAAGGTTTACTTTTGAATAATAATCAGCATTTATTTGAGCATCTTGAACTTTATCAATTGTTTCATTTTCGCTTGTCTAATTATTAAAATCATTTTAAAAACATTAGTTACACGGTTTACACTGCCTCCTCTGATTATCACTTTCTTGATTGCATTCTGGGCATACTTCAGCCATTTTCTGTTCGTTTATAGTATGTAAATTAGAAGCTTGTTAATTATAGTATGAATCAAAACTAACATACAAATTGAATGAGATGAGTTA
Source organism: Diversispora epigaea (assembly GCA_003547095.1). NCBI lineage: Eukaryota > Fungi > Glomeromycota > Glomeromycetes > Diversisporales > Diversisporaceae > Diversispora > Diversispora epigaea. The sequence continues at coordinate 1,643,047 of PQFF01000102.1, read as the reverse complement.
AAAAATATCTATTTTATACCATTAATTTTAGCAAGACTAACTTTAGATTTGAGAGTAACCAAAGTTTTGTATCGATCTTTTTGCCAAATTTATTCATCAACCAAAAATTTATCTAAGTCGTCGATTTGTAACTGTCTATAAAATTTGATTCTGTGCTTTCATTTAATCATCATCTACTGATGTCAAAGAAATGAAATTTTGTGTGTCGGGTGTAACTGGAATCGGTATTATGGAAGTAATTCCAAAGCTTCTTACTAAGGATACTAGTGAATTCATTTCGCTCTTCTAAATTTTTGACTTTTTCATGTAATTAAATTCATACATTTAAAAATTCATTTATTTATTTATAAAATATTTATAAAATTATACATTTATAAGACAAAATATGAGGAAATAAAACTTCCAATTGAGAATACCCCATCGAGACCACGTTGTAATTCTTCATGTGCAATGAGAATTCTCCTAAATTTATCTTTCCACTCTTCAATATCTTTCGTCAACTAAAAAAGATACATATATATAAAAACTTGTTATTGACTGAATGTCTTGAACAAGAAAAAAAGAGAAAAAATTGCATAAGTCAAAAATTAATAAACTTACTTGAGTTTCTAATTCATCCTTCTTCATTGTTATCTCGGAACATTTCTCCTCTAATTTTTCCTTGCTAGCCATCAACTCAGCATTCGAATCTTCAACTTTTTTAATTTTAGATTCTAACTCGGCATTAGAAACCTTCAAATCCTTGTAAGTTAATTCAAAATTCGAGGTCTTTACTTTCTCCATCTGGGCTGCCAATTCAGCATTGGATGTCTTTAACTTCTTCGTTTGCGCATCTAATTCAACAGTTGAATCCGCATACGCCTTTTGTGCAGCTAACTGGGCATTGACAGTTTTGGATTCATTATTTTGTAAAGTTAGCTTCACGTCAGAAGCTTCCAATTCTTTAGTTTGTGCAGCCAACTTGTAATTTGTAGCCTCCAATTCTTTCTTTTGGTCATCTAATTTGGTGTTAGAACCTTCTAATTCTTGGATTTGAGCAGTTAACTCGGCATTTGAAGATTCAAGATCTTTGATTCGTACAGTTAATTCTTTATTTAAAGTCGTTAATTTTTGGTTGCGTAAGTTTAAGTCAGCGTTTAAAGTTTCCATTTCTTTCTTCTGATCATTTATCCTGGTATTAGAAGCTTCCAATTCTTTAATTCGAGCAACCAGTTCAGAATTTGTAGCTATCAATTCTTGGTTATGTTCGTTTAGTTCGGCATTCTTAGCTTCTAATTTTTTATCTTGTGTGTTTAAATTATCAAGAGAGATGTCTAATTCATTATTCTTTGAGTTTAACTCTGCGTTGGAGGAACTAGATGCACGAAAGAAAGAATTGGAAACTGCCAACACTTTCATTTTAGTTACTAATGCCGAGTGTTCCGATTTTAAATTTTCGCTTTCTTTAGATAAAAGTCGTAAAAATGACGGTTTTTTCGAGCTACTTGAAGGATTCATGTCTAATAATCGTGAAAGAAAATAAAAGTTTATTAAAAATATTTTAAAAAATTTTTAAAAAATTGTATGTTAATGATTAACCTGTATAAGTACCTAAGTAAAATTTGAAAAATTGAAATTATTGAAAAAAAAAATTATGGGGATAATGGAGGTCTTTTATACCTTTTTTCATATGATCATATGATAAATAAATATCATAGGAATATTGCGAGATCAACATTTCTGAGTTTAAATTTAATAATTACCTTCAGTGAGTCATTGTGTAAACAAAAAAAAATTTTACAAAATCAGTCATATTCTTACTTATTTACTTACTTATTTGGAATAAATCCCAATTACATAATCATAATAAATACTATACAAAATTAAAAATATACTACATTTGTCTAGTAGTTTTATCATTTTAAAAAAAATAGATTATATTAAATATATTGAACAAATGTTTTAGAGAATATAAAAAATTTCACGTAACACTTAATAAAAAAAAAAGAAATTGTTCACATGCTTAAACTCTGACGCGTCATGTAAACATGAAATTAAATATGGATACTAATACTTGTTATTATTTACTCTTGAACAACTTTACCCTTGTCTTTGAACTCTCCTTCCATAAAATCTTGTCTTCAGGTAATTTTAATATGAATATTTTTATTATCTATCTTTGATTCATATTTAACAGCATAAAGCTAATTCTATCTTTTTTTCTATCTTTTATAAATATTAAAAAGAATGTTGTTATCAATTACCTTAATTGCACTTTCTGCTGTCTCGGCTTCATTATCATATCAACATTAAAATACTTGTATGTACTCTCAAAAATCAATACATTAAAAATGAAATTAATTTATTTTTTTATTTATAGTGAAATTAAAGAACAAATGAACAATATTTGAATAAAACAAATAATGAATAATCAAATGATATTCATAGGCATAAATATTTGTGTATTAATTATTTTAAACCTAACATTTTTGATTTCAGGTGATTCACAATATACTGAATCAGATACTTCAGCTGTTACTCTCGGCGTCCATGATGATGATCGATGCAAAAATGAAAATAATGATGATAATATTAATTCAACACCATCTATCAAACCAGTATTGATTACTGACGCAACATCTAAAACTAAGATGTTGCATTATCAAAATTAACAAGTTCCAAAAATACTGAATAACGGCTTAAAAGTAAGTGAGTGAATTGAAAGTTACTATTAATTATTATAATTATAGTAAATAATAATAATAATAATAATAATTCTTCTTTTACTATAAAAATATCAAAATGGAAATAAATGATAAAACCGATGAAATTTTTGACCGTATTAAAATGATTAAGAAACGCCAAGAGAAACGACGTTAAAAAAAAGTATCAACAACATTAATAACAATACTCAATTTATAAAATTTTATAATATAATCATATTTATCACAAATGAATAAAATTTTTACTCTACATTTTATATGGAAAATTTATTGTTAAGGTATAACTATTCCAAGTATTTAATATCATTTTAAATTAACAAAATTAATTTTGTCATAAGATTTTGTTATTTTATTTTTTTGCAGAACAATTCTCACGATCCAATATTTCAACTTATTCAAAAACTTTCTTCATTTATGTTTGAGTACCTAAATTTTTCCTTCATTTTCTTCTCTAACAAACCAACAATAAAATGATTTATTGCTAAAAATGTGTTCTTGCAAAATCTGTAATACATTAGAAATTACACATGAATCAGTTCATCACCACAATCTCAATATATATATTAAAAATAATTATCAAAAAATTTATAACTTCATTCCGATATCTACTAATGATGATTCCATTAACTTCAGTTTTTAATTGATATTTCATATTTTATTATTTATTTATATTTAATTAATAATTAATATTGATTTTTACATAAAATTTATCTCATTTTATATTATAAATGTGTTAATATTTATCGCTCTTTTCTAATTAGTGCGATATTTTATTGGTAAAAAATGATAATTTATTGTTGTTTACAAATAAATACTTATATTATCACACTAATTTGAAAAGAGCGATAATCAACTTTGTGATGATAATTTGATGAATCGTGTTTAGAAAAAGTATGTTCTACTGTTAATTAATTAATTTATTTATTTATTTATGATTTTATTTATTGCTAATTTATTTATTTATTTATTATATTTTAGTTAAATTTTTGAGTTTGAACGGTTAAGAGAAATTATGAGAGCTATTATTCACAAAGCCATTGAAGAGGTATTATTATTATTTATTTATTATTTATTATTTTTTATCTATTTATTATTTATCACTATTTACAATTTTTTTTTATAGTACAATTGGTTCATCTTTGGGATAAATGTTTGGTAGAAATAATAATTTCAGAAAGATTTTTAACAACTTGAAAAATATCTGGCCATAAATTTCCATTATGTTTTCAGCAGTCTGTCAAAAATATTCGCTATTATATTAACATATTATTATGAATATTATATTAATGATTTTAATAAATTATTTTAAATTTATACCAGTATATATTTCTTTGTATTTGGGAGGTGTTCCAAGTATAATCATTTCTCTTTTTCCTTTCACAATATTATTTAATAAATCTATATTTGATGAGAGTTCCATTTCGAAAGGAAGATTGCCACTTGAAATTTCCCAGAGAATAATTTCCAAACTGAAAATATCCGAGCTTTTATTTTTACCAATTGTACTGAAAATTTCCAAATATTAAGGGTTTATATATTGAATTGGACCAAGAGTATTTTGAAGAAATTTTAAAGATTCAGACATAATTTTTGTTAATCCAAAAACATTTAATTTAATGTTTCCATTCTAAATGAGAATATTTTCCAAGTTTAAATTAAATCATAAAAATAATTAAATAAATTTAAAAATAATTCATGTGTTGAATATGAGAATAATTACCAATTTTCCATGAATAATTTTATTGGAATGTAAATACATCAAAACATTGGCAATCTGTTTTGCTAGATTTAATTTTGAATTTCAATCAATTTTTTAGAAATTTGTTTTTAAAAATTGATGAAGAGATCCATTATTGGCATATTCAAGAATTATCATATAATTATCGGTATTCTCTTTAAATAAATAAATAAATAAGTGAATTAAAAATATCAAATATTAAGAATAATATTTAAATATTTTTACCTTGCTTTAAAATTTAAGAATATTATTATGAATTTCCAATTTTTGATATCTTTTAATCTTTTTTATTAAAAATGCAAAAATTTTAATTGTAAATTCAAATAATAGAATAACAAATTAAATTTAACTCATTTCATTAATCAAATTATCCAGTGTGAATATATCATTCAAATAAACACATTTAAGAGCAATAATTTTTTGAGAAATTTTAAAAATAGCTTTATAAATATTTCCACTAATTAATTTTACACTCTCTAACTCAGAATATTGATAAAATGGAATATTTTCTTTTTGAAGAGTATCTTCAATAATTAAATTGTCCATCCAAGTCTCCCATTCTTTTGTATTTTCATGCTTATTTAGCTTATCTTGCAACATGATTATTTATAAATTTAATTGCTACAATTATTAAATATACCAATTTTATACATGTATCATAAGTTACACTGAATTTTATGTGATAATGTAGCACAAAAGAGGATAAAAACTTTTACATAGTGTTCGAAGCTGAAAGGTCATTAGTTAACTTAGTCAATTTAGCTGGCTTAGCCAGTTGATTTTTTGAAAATCGGATAATTTTTTGATTTTTTTAGCTGATTTTTTTTATTAAAAAAATGGCAAAGTAGCATGAGGAATTTTTATTAATTAGCAATGTAGCAGATGTGCACGAGATATTTTTATTTTTTATTAATTAAATAAAAATAACAATATAAAAGATGAAGCATTCAAATATTTTTTTGATTGAATATTTTTTTTTTATCAAGTTTATTATTGATGAAACGTAGACAACCCAAGAAAAATCTAGACCAATTTATGTCTTATAATGGTCCTACTGGAACTTTTTTTCGAGAGATAAATATATTTAATTAAATAATTTAATAATTAAATATTAAATAATTAAATATTAAATAATTAAATAATTTAATAATTAAATATTAAATAATTAAATATTAAATAATTAAATAATTTAATAATTAAATATTAAATAATTAAAT
>PQFF01000102.1:1623973-1637271 GCA_003547095.1 Diversispora epigaea | reverse complement strand
ATTTAATAATTAAATATTAAATAATTAAATATTAAATAATTAAATAATTTAATAATTAAATATTAAATAATTAAATATTAAATAATTAAATAATTTAATAATTAAATATTAAATAATTAAATATTAAATAATTAAATAATTTAATAATTAAATATTAAATAATTAAATATTAAATAATTAAATAATAATTTAATAATTAAATATTAAATAATTAAATATTAAATAATTAAATAATTTAATAATTAAATATTAAATAATTTAATAATTAAATAATTAAATAATTAAATAATTAAATATTAAATAATTAAATAAATAATTAAATAATAATTAAATAATTTTTATTATTAGGACAATAAGAAAAAGAAAAAGACTTAAATCAACAAAATAATTTGTCTTCTTATCTTAATAACTTACATAATGAGAATAATAATAATCTAGAATTAAATAAAAGTAATAATTCAATGATAAGAATTTAGTATTAGATATAGATAATAATACTTTAGCATTAGGTGGGAGGGATAATAATAATAATGATAATAATGATAGTGATCTTGATAATAATAATTTAGCATTAGATATCGAAAAAAATAATAATAATATTGATAATACTTTGGCATTAGATAGGAGAAATGAAGGTGATAATACTTTAGTATTAGATGGGAGGGATATTATAAATGTATATTCTGGTTTATAGAAAATTTTATTATTTATTGATGTTCTAATTAAATACATGACTTTCACATGATTTTTACAGGACGTACTCATAAATTTTATTTCTATATTAAGAAATTTTGGCTTTAGCCGACTAAGCCGGCTAATTGATTTTAAAATATAGGCTTAGCCAGCCGATTTTTTTAGACCGGTTTGGAACACTAACTTTTACATATGCAATAATATATTTGAAATGTGATAATTTTTAATATAGGTGATTATAGAAAGCGATGCCTTAACATGTGATCGCCATACATTTTGCAGAATAAAAGAATATGCTTAGATCAGTTATATAAAAGTGGACCCAACGGTGATGCGAGCCTCATGACAATACAATATTAACAATAGTAACAATTAATTGAATTTCCTGATTTTTTTGTGATTTTTATAGTTTCATTGAAACGTTCGGAACATTTTTATTGGTAAGAAGCAATATTATCAATTTTTAAATTTAAATGAGCGCTCAAGTTTAAAGTCGATAATAGAAAAGTTACATTTTTCTAATTTAAATAAACAATTCGGATGTTTCGAATTTTTAATCTTTCTCATGTGATTGAAATAGCTTATAGTTTTTTTTTAACAAAGTAACGTACATAATTCAAGTGTGAAACCAAATGTAGCCATAAAATAATTTCTATCTGAATCATATAATTTCGGTGACTAGTTATCCAAAAGGGTGAATTCATTCTTGTGATTGCTTTGCACACGTCATTTTTTGGTATTTGTCCTTCTGGATTGGACTCTAACATTTGTTTATTAGTTAATTCAGTTTTAATTAAATGGATTTTTTTTAATTTTTCCTTACCTTTCTAGATTAAATATAAATATTTAGATTGGTTACGTTGATGTCAGAAGATTTTTGTTCCAAGTTGATCTTTTAATATTTCTTGAAATTTTGTAAATATATAACAAAGAATAAATAAGATATCAGGTGTATTAGATGCCAGTTATAAATTAATTGTGAAATCAATCATCCATTCTATTGATTATTTTGGAATCATTTAATTTTCAGAACTATTTTTCTAAAGTATTTAAAGTCAAGAATCTATGCCATGAAAATATGTATAGTAATATAACAAGAACATATATTATATTTATTTTTTATTTGACCTCTCTGATCAAATTGGCATAATTTATTTTTCCAATTCAACATTTAATTAAAGGAAAGACAAACGAAAAATAATGGGAAGCCTGGATGGACAATTTAATTATTGAAGCTACACTTCAAAAAGAAAATATCTAATTCTGAATTTGAAGAAATGAACTTAACTAGTGGAAATGTTTGTAAAGACACTTTTTAAACTTTTCAAAAAACTTTTGCTCTTAAATGTATTGTTAAAATGATAAATTTATGCCGGACATCTAAGAAATGAAGTTGAATTAAATTAAATATTTATTTGAATTTGCTATTAACATTTTTAATATTTTTACATTTTCTAATTGAAAAAGATTAAAAGATATCGAAAATTAAAAAATAATGACAACATTCTTAAATTTTATGACATTACTAAGTAAGGTAAGATATATTTTTACAAATAATAAGTATTGATAATTGATTTTTAATTTTTTTTAATGATTTGATTTTTATAGAGAATACCGATAATTATATGATTATTCTTGAATGTATTAACAATGGTTCTCTTCGTGAATATTTAAAAACAAATTTCCAAAAACTGGGTTGGAACTCAAAATTAAATATTGCAAAATAACTTGCCAATATTTTGACGTTTTAACATTCTTATGATATTATTTATGGAAAATTGGTAATTATTTTCTTATTTAAAAAATAAATTACGCAAATTAATTGTTTTTTATTTCTTTTATTTTATAATTTAGAATTCTAATGTTTTTGGATTAACGAAAATTATACCTGAACCTTAAAGATTCCTTACAAATTCTCTTGGCGCAATTCAATATATAGACCTTCAATATTTAGACATTTTTAACGCCATTGGTAAAAATAAGAGTTCGTTTATTTTCGGTTTGGGAATTATTCTATTGGAAATATCTAATGGCAATCCTCCTTTCGAAATGGAATCTTTGTCAAGAGTTGATTTGTTAAATAATTGTAAATAGAAAAAAGAGAAATGGTTGCTCCCGGAACACCTCATAAAACCAAAGAAATATATATACTGGTATAAATTTATAAAAATTTATTATATTTATTACATAATAAAATTATATGGATTAAATCTATTCTGTTTAACAGATTGCTGGAAGTACAATAGAAATTCACGGCCAAACATTTCTCAAGTGGTTAAATCCATTTTGAGTAAGTAAAGCTCTAGTTTGAGCATAAGTTCGGATACATATTGTTTTCTTAGACAACTTAATATCTTCTATAGAACATCCTTGACTCAAAAGTAATTCCCAAAGTATTGTATGACTTTACACCAAGTTCGATTAATTAATAATGAAGAATATAAATCTTGAGTTGATTGAACATTATTTAAAATTTTTATTACGATTTCTGTGGATATTTTATTTGATTTTTTTTTGTCTAAGAAATGAAGAGAAAATAATTGTACAATATACATTAACTTGCACGTGAAATAACACTTTTCGCCCTCACGTGCTGTGTGGCAGGGATTAGTGTATTTATAACCATGTGTCACACCCTTCGAATACTAATTTTTATTAAATATTCGATGTAGAATATATATTCGTCATCCAACATTCATCACCTCCGTAAGGAAATATTAAAATATCACGTGAGGGCGAAGAATTCTTTTCCAATCACCTGTTATTATTAAATATGTGTTTTATTTTTATTGGTTGAAAATCATTGGCATTGAACAGATTTAAAAATGTACTTCCTTGACTTTTTATAGAAATTATTGCTAATAATGACCTTTGTAGTGCATTGGTGTCACCACATTCGCATTGCGTTTACAATTTCCTTAATAAATTTGTTCTATGAAAATCTCCAATTTTTCATTCCAAAAAATGTCTAGTAAAAAAGTTTGGTTTGAAAGTGCCATAAAAAATAATTATATTAAAAATTTTGATTATACCAAATTTGAAAATATTAAACGAATTGCAAGCGGAGCATTTGGTACAGTTTATCGTGCAGATTCATTAAATTTAAAAAAACTTGTTGCATTAAAATGTTTGCATGAAGTTGACGAATTATTTTATGAAAAATTTGTGAAAGAGGTAAAAAATAAATTCTTTGTTCTTATTAATATATATATTTTCGAGATGAAATTAAAATTTAAATACTTTCTTTTTTTTTGAAACCACAGTTAACCAATATCCAGGCTGTAAATAACCATGACAATATTATTAACTTTTATGGAGTCAGTCTAGGTATGTTATTTATTAAATAAAAATAAATATTATCATCAAATAAAATTATTATTATTTAATAAAAAATATTATTTAATAAAAATATTATTGTTTAATAAAAAATATTATTTAGATCCTTCAACAGAGATGCACTACCTAGTGATACAATACGCTAAAGATGGTGACCTGAAGACTTATTTACAAAATAATTTCGGTAGACTTGATTGGAAACTCAAAATTAAAATGGCTAAAGATATTACAAGTGGTCTATACCGTATTCACGAAGAAAATATAATTCATAAAGATTTAGTAAGTATATAAGTATATATTATGTATAATAATAATTATATTAATTATAATTATTAATTGTATATCTAAATTCATTTACTTTAATAGCATTCAAAGAACATTTTAGTTGATGAAGGAAAATTATTGATTACGGATTTAGGATTGTCTCAACCATTAGATGCCAGTTCAATTTCCATGGGAGGTGGAATGGTTGCATACACTGATCCAGAATATTTACGAAGTCAAATGAAAAAAAAAAGAAATAAACCTTCAGATATTTATAGCTTAGGGGTTCTTTTTTGGGAACTATCAAGTGGAAGACCTCCATTTGGTGATTTCAAAAGTATAGAAATATATAATATGGTTATTTCTGGTGAAAGAGAAAAATCTATTAACGGAACACCAAAAGATTATATCAACATATATTCAAGTGCATGGAAAGATGATCCAAATCAAAGGCCAACTATTAAAAATATTTTTGATTCTCTCGAAAATATAAAATTGGAAAATACATATAATGGTCCTAATGACAATCAAGAAGCTTATATAAATAATCAATCTCAAGCTTCAATGGACGAATTCCGTAGCGATCCTATGTCTATGTCTATTCCTTCTTCATCTATTACATCAAATTGGGGGAAAGTCACAGGTATTTTTTCATGATAATATTTAGTAGAAATTAATTTATAAAAATACTTGTGATTCTCTTGAAATATTTTAATTAAAATATTCAATTTATTTAATTAGAAGTTTCACAAGTTTCTATCAAAAACATTAAAGATCATGTGTCTGATCAAACTCTAACTGATTTAACAAATCTAACAAATCTGGAAATCACAGGTTTTTTTTTAATTATTAATCAATTTATTATTTTTAATTAGTAATCAATTTATAATTCTAAATTATTTAAAGGTATTGACAATTCAAGTATCCACGAAAATAATTCGAGTATTTCAAAAATTTCATAATTGAATTATTTAAAGCATTCTCTGTTAAAATTGGTTTATATTTTAAACAAAAATAATTGTTTGAATCAATAGAGTAAGTGAGTGCTTTAAATCTAAAATAAAAAATTTGAAGTTAATTCAACTCAAATAATATTACTTATATATTGTTTCTACAGGGCGTAAGTATTCAAATCTATAATCACGCATGATCAAAATTTCAAACTAATTCAACTTCAATAATATTTCTTTAATCAATTATCTATAAATTATATTTACAGGAAGTAAGTACTTTAGATTTATTATAATTATTAAAATTAAGATCACTATATTAATTCAATATTAATTAATGCTTCTATAATTTATTATCGCATTNATAAAAATACTTGTGATTCTCTTGAAATATTTTAATTAAAATATTCAATTTATTTAATTAGAAGTTTCACAAGTTTCTATCAAAAACATTAAAGATCATGTGTCTGATCAAACTCTAACTGATTTAACAAATCTAACAAATCTGGAAATCACAGGTTTTTTTTTAATTATTAATCAATTTATTATTTTTAATTAGTAATCAATTTATAATTCTAAATTATTTAAAGGTATTGACAATTCAAGTATCCACGAAAATAATTCGAGTATTTCAAAAATTTCATAATTGAATTATTTAAAGCATTCTCTGTTAAAATTGGTTTATATTTTAAACAAAAATAATTGTTTGAATCAATAGAGTAAGTGAGTGCTTTAAATCTAAAATAAAAAATTTGAAGTTAATTCAACTCAAATAATATTACTTATATATTGTTTCTACAGGGCGTAAGTATTCAAATCTATAATCACGCATGATCAAAATTTCAAACTAATTCAACTTCAATAATATTTCTTTAATCAATTATCTATAAATTATATTTACAGGAAGTAAGTACTTTAGATTTATTATAATTATTAAAATTAAGATCACTATATTAATTCAATATTAATTAATGCTTCTATAATTTATTATCGCATTTTATAGGGGGTGTGTATTTAAATTTATAAAATTAAAACGAAATTTTTATTTCGATATCCATTAATGTTCTTCTAATCAATTATCAATAAATTGTTTGAACACACATTATAATTAATGCCGTGAGTATTTAAATTCATAATAAATAAAGTCAAATTCAAACCTAATTTATTTCAAAAAACATTTCTCTAATTAATTATAATTCAATTTGATGTTAATAAACTAATCAATATAAATTGTATTAAGTGAGTGAGTATTTAATTTTAGAATTATTGAAATCAATATTTTAATATTATATAACAATTCTCTAATCAATAATAAACTGATCAATATAAATTATATTACAGTTCGTGAGTATTTAATTTTAGAATTATTGAAATCAATGTTTTAATATTATATAACAATTCTCTAATCAATAATAAACTAATCAATATATATTATATTACAGTTCGTGAGTATTTAATTTTAGAATTATTGAAATCAATGTTTTAATATTATATATATTATATAACAATTCTCTAATCACTAATAAACTAATCTCTATAAATTATATTACAGTCGGTGAGTATTTAATTTTAGAATTATTGAAATCAATGTATTAATATTATAACAATTCTCTAATCAATAATAAACTAATCATTATAAATTGTATTACAGTTGGTGAGTATTTAATTTTATAATTATTGAAATCAATGTTTTAATATTATATTACAATTCTCTATTCAATAATAAACCTAAACTAATCAATATAAATTATATTAATTATATTGCAGCGACAGCGAGTGAGTATTTAATTTTATAATTATTGAAATCAATGTTTTAATATTATATAACAATTCTCTATTCAATAAACTAATCAATATAAATTATATTAATTATATTGCAGCGACAGCGAGTGAGTATTTAATTTTATAATTATTGAAATCAATGTTTTAATATTATATAACAATTCTCTAATCAATAATAAACTTAAACTAATCAATATAAATTATATTACAGTGTGTGAGTATTTAATTTTATAATTATTGAAATCAATGTTTTAATATTATATATATTATATAACAATTCTCTAATCAATAATAAACTAATCAATATAAATTATATTACAGCATGTGAGTATTTAATTTTAGAATTATTGAAATCAATGTTTTAATATTATATATATTATATAACAATTCTTTAATCACTAATAAACTAATCTCTATAAATTATATTACAGTCGGTTAGTATTTAATTTTAGAATTATTGAAATCAATGTTTTAATATTATATATATTATATAATAATTCTTTAATTAATAATAAACTAATCAATATAAATTGTATTACAGCCGGTGAGTATTTAATTTTTAGAATTATTGAAATCAATGTTTTAATATTATATCACAATTCTCTAATCAATAATAAACTAATCAATATATATTATATTACAAGGCGTGAGTATTTAATTTTATAATTATTGAAATCAATGTTTTAATATTAAATAACAATTCTCTAATCAATAATAAACTAATCAATATAAATTATATTACAGTTCGTGAGTATTTAATTTTAGAATTACTGAAATCAATGTTTTAATATTATATAACAATTCTCTATTCAATAAACTAATCAATATAAATTATATTACAGTTCGTGAGTATTTAATTTTAGAATTATTGAAATCAATGTTTTAATATACATAACAATTCTCTAATTAATCAATATAAATTATATTACAGCAAGTGAGTATTTAATTTTAGAATTATTGAAATCAATGTTTTAATATTAAATAACAATTCTCTAATCAATAATAAACTAATCAATATAAATTATATTACAGTTCGTGAGTATTTAATTTTAGAATTATTGAAATCAATGTTTTAATATTATATAACAATCCTCTAATCATTAATAACTAATCAATATAAATTATATTACAGTTCGTGAGTATTTAACTTTAGAATTATTGAAATCAATGTTTTAATATACATAACAATTCTCTAATTAATCAATCTAAATTATATTACAGCAAGTGAGTATTTAATTATAGAATTATTGAAATCAATGTTTTAATATTATATAACAATCCTCTAATCATTAATAACTAATCAATATAAATTATATTACAGTTCGTGAGTATTTAACTTTAGAATTATTGAAATCAATGTTTTAATATACATAACAATTCTCTAATTAATCAATCTAAATTATATTACAGCAAGTGAGTATTTAATTATAGAATTATTGAAATCAATGTTTTAATATTATATAACAATCCTCTAATCATTAATAACTAATCAATATAAATTATATTACAGTTCGTGAGTATTTAACTTTAGAATTATTGAAATCAATGTTTTAATATACATAACAATTCTCTAATTAATCAATATAAATTATATTACAGCGAGTGAGTATTTAATTTTAGAATTATTGAAATCAATGTTTTAATATTATATAACAATTCTCTATTCAATAAACTAATCAATATAAATTATATTACAGTTCGTGAGTATTCAATTTTAGAATTATTTAAATCAATGTCTTAATATTATATAACAATTCTCAATTCAATAAACTAATCAATATAAATTATATTACAGTTCGTGAGTATTTAATTTTATAATTATTGAAATCAATGTTTTAATATTATATAACAATTCTCTAATCAATAATAAACTAATCAATATAAATTATATTACAGCAAGTGAGTATTTAATTTTATAATTATTGAAATCAATGTTTTAATATTATATAACAATTCTCAAATCATTAATAACTAATCAATATAAATTATATTACAGCGAGTGAGTATTTAATTTTAGAATTATTGAAATCAATGTTTTAATATTATATAACAATTCTCTATTCAATAAACTGATCAATATAAATTATATTACAGTTTGTGAGTATTTAATTTTAGAATTATTGAAATCAATGTTTTAATATATATAACAATTCTCTAATTAATCAATATAAATTATATTACAGCGAGTGAGTATTTAATTTTAGAATTATTGAAATCAATGTTTTAATATTATATAACAATTCTCTATTCAATAAACTAATCAATATAAATTATATTACAGTTCGTGAGTATTTAATTTAGAATTATTGAAATCAATGTTTTAATATATATAACAATTCTCTAATTAATCAATATAAATTATATTACAGCGAGTGAGTATTTAATTTTATGATTATTGAAATCAATGTTTTAATATTAAATAACAATTCTCTAATCAATAATAAACTAATCAATATAAATTATATTACAGTTCGTGAGTATTTAATTTTAGAATTATTGAAATCAATGTTTTAATATTATATCAATTCTCTAATCAATAATAAACTAATCAATATCAATTATATTACAGTTCGTGAGTATTTAATTTAGAATTATTGAAATCAATGTTTTAATATTATATAACAATTCTCTATTCAATAAACTAATCAATATAAATTATATTACAGTTCGTGAGTATTTAATTTTAGAATTATTGAAATCAATGTTTTAATAAAGGCGAGATCTCACTTTTCGATCAAGAAGAAATCAATGTTTTAATATTATATAACAATTCTCTAATCACTAATAAACTAATCTCTATAAATTATATTACAGTCGGTTAGTATTTAATTTTAGAATTATTGAAATCAATGTATTAATATTATATAACAATTCTCTAATCAATAATAAACTAATCATTATAAATTGTATTACAGTTGGTGAGTATTTAATTTTATAATTATTGAAATCAATGTTTTAATATTATATATATTATATAACAATTCTCTAATCAATAATAAACTAATCAATATATATTATATTACAGTTCGTGAGTATTTAATTTTAGAATTATTGAAATCAATGTTTTAATATTATATATATTATATAATAATTCTCTAATCAATAATAAACTAATCAATATTAATTATATTACAGTCGGTGAGTGTTTAATTTTAGAATTATTGAAATCAATGTTTTAATATTATATAACAATTCTCTAATCAATAATAAACTAATAAATATATATTATATTACAGTTCGTGAGTATTTAATTTTAGAATTATTGAAATCAATGTTTTAATATTATATAACAATTCTCTATTCAATAAACTAATCAATATAAATTTTATTACAGTGAGTGAGTATTTTATTTTAGAATTATTAAAATCAATGTTTTAATATTATATAACAATTCTCTAATCAATAATAAACTAATCAATATATATTATATTACAGTTCGTGAGTATTTACTTTTAGAATTATTGAAATCAATGTTTTAATATTATATAACAATTCTCTATTCAATAAACTAATCAATATAAATTTTATTACAGTGAGTGAGTATTTTATTTTAGAATTATTAAAATCAATGTTTTAATATTATATAACAATTCTCTATTCAATAAACTAATCAATATAAATTATTAAATTATATTACAGTCGGTGAGTATTTAATTTTAGAATTATTAAAATCAATGTTTTAATATTATATAACAATTCTCTAATCAATAATAAACTAATCAATATAAATTGTATTACAGTGAGTGAGTATTTAATTTTAGAATTATTAAATCAATGTTTTAATATTATAACAATTCTCTAATCATTAATAACTAACCAATATAAATTATATTACAGCAAGTGAGTATTTAATTTTAGAATTATTGAAATCAATGCTTTACATCAGGAAGTTTTTTTAACTGTAAATTTACGAAAAAAATTATGTAAATTTATGTAGATTTATGATACCCATGTAAATTTATGTAATTTTTTTTGTAATTATACAGAGCGCAATATTTTACATAAAATTTTGCAAAAAATATTACATAAATATACGGATCATAATATTTTATGTAAAATTTTTCGAAAAATATTATGTAAAATTTTGTGAAAAATATTGTATGGATTGTAAATTTTTTGTTAAATTTTGTGAAAAATATTATGTAAATTTATACGGATTGTAAATTTACATAATATTTTTTGCCAAATTTTACATAAAATATTATGATCCGTATATTTACGTAATATTTTTTGCAAAATTTTATGTAAAATATTATGCTCCGTATAATTATGAAAAAAATTACGTAAATTTACGTGAGTATCATAAATTTACGTAAATTTACAGTTAAAAAACTTCCTGATGTAATATTATATATATTATATAACAATTCTCTATTCAATAAACTAATCAATATAAATTATATTACAGTAAGTGAGTATTTAATTCTATAATTATTAAAATCAATGTTTTAATATTATATAACAATTCTCTAATCAATAATAAACTAATCAATATAAATTATATTACAGTTCGTGAGTATTTAATTTTATAATTATTGAAATTGATGTTTAATATTATATAACAATTCTCTAATCAATATAAATTATATTACAGTTCGTGAGTATTTAATTTTATAATTATTGAAATCAATGTTTTAATATATATTATATAACAATTCTCTAATCAATAATAAACTAATCAATATAAATTATATTACAGCATGTGAGTATTTAATTTTAGAATTATTGAAATCAATGTTTTAATATTATATAACAATTCTCTAATCAATAATAAACTAATCAATATATATTATATTACAGTTCGTGAGTATTTATTTTTATAATTATTGAAATCAATGTTTAATATTATATAACAATTCTCTAATCAATAAACTAATCAATATAAATTATATTACAGTTCGTGAGTATTTAATTTTAGAATTATTGAAATCAATGTCTTAATATTATATAATAATTCTCAATTCAATAAACTAATCAATATAAATTATATTACAGTTCGTGAGTATTTAATTTTATAATTATTGAAATCAATGTTCTAATATTTTATAACAATTCTCTAATCAATAATAAACTAATCAATATAAATTATATTACAGCGAGTGAGTATTTAATTTTAGAATTATTGAAATCAATGTTTTAATATTATATAACAATTCTCTATTCAATAAACTAATCAATATAAATTTTATTACAGTGAGTGAGTATTTTATTTTAGAATTATTAAAATCAATGTTTTAATATTATATAACAATTCTCTATTCAATAAACTAATCAATATAAATTTTATTACAGTGAGTGAGTATTTTATTTTAGAATTATTAAAATCAATGTTTTGATATTATATATATTATATAATATAACAATTCTCTAATCAATAATAAACTAATCAATATAAATTATATTACAGCGAGTGAGTATTAGTTTTAGAATTATTGAAATCAATGTTTTAATATATATAACAATTCTCTAATCAATAGTAAATTAATCAATATAAATTATATTACAGCGAGTGAGTATTTAATTTTAGAATTATTGAAATCAATGTTTTAATATTATATAACAATTCTCTAATCATTAATAACTAATCAATATAAATTATATTACAGCGAGTGAGTATTTAATTTTAGAATTATTGAAATCAATGTTTTAATATTATATAACAATTCTCTAATCATTAATAACTAATCAATATAAATTATATTACAGTTCGTGAGTATTTAATTTTAGAATTATTAAAATCAATGTTTTAATATATATAACAATTCTCTAATTAATCAATATAAATTATATTACAGCGAGTGAGTATTTAATTTTATGATTATTGAAATCAATGTTTAATATTATATAACAATTCTCTAATCAATAATAAACTAATCAATATAAATTATATCACAGTTCGTGAGTATTTAATTTTATAATTATTGAAATCAACGTTTTAATATTATATAACAATTCTCAATTCAATAAACTAATCAATATAAATTTTATTACAGTGAGTGAGTATTTTATTTTAGAATTATTAAAATCAATGTTTTGGTATTATATATATTATATAACAATTCTCTAAACAATAATAAACTAATCAATATAAATTATTAAATTATATTACAGTCGGTGAGTATTTAATTTTAGAATTATTGAAATCAATGTTTTAATATTATATAACAATTCTCTAATCAATATAAATTATATTACAGCGAGTGAGTATTTAATTTTAGAATTATTAAATCAATGTTTTAATATTATATAACAATTCTCTAATCAATAATAAAC